>JASSUY010037162.1:0-57237 GCA_032466535.1 Forpus xanthops
CACTTGGAGTATTGTGTGCAGTTCTGGTGTCCTCGACATAAAAAGGACATGGAACTGTTGGAACAAGTGCAGAGGAGAGCCACAAGGATGATGAGGGGACTGGAGCACCTCCCATATGAAGATAGGCTGAGAAAGGCTGTGGGGAGACCTCATAGTCTCTACGCATGTAGTGGTTTAAGCCCATGACAGAAAGAAATTCTTTACTGTGAGGGTGGTGAGACACTGGAATGGGTTGCCCAGGGAAGTTGTGAATGCTCCACCCCTGGCAGTGTTCAAGGCCAGGTTGGACAGAGCCTTGGGTGGCATGGTTTAGTGTGACGCGTCCCTACCCATGGCAGAGGGATTGGATCTGGATGATCTTAAGGTCCTTTCCAACCCTATTCTATGATTCTATGCTGTAGCTTAATTAAGAGACCATCTCACAGGTAAAACCTTACTGTTTGTGACATTTCCTTTGCTACAGCAAGGAAAAGGTGAAGTATCTTTACCTGAGTAACATAATCCTAGGGCCCTTTTTCCTAAACTAAGTACAGTTTATATGCAAACTGCCTATGCATGGATAGGCAGCTTTCATACCAAAAGTTATAATATAAACCAAGTCTAAAGCCCAAACACATTTATAAAAGAAATGAAGTGTGAACCACTGTATGAATCCCTTTAACAGCAATATCCTTCTATAAGTAATTCTAGAGAGAGTACAGCAACAGTTACCACACATAACATGCAACTTAAAGACAGACATAAGGAATAGAAAAATACAGCATTAATTCTTCTGACAAATCAGGAAAAACATACAGGTAGGTATAAGCTATACAAAAAAGAATGCCAAAATATTCCATAAGTCTGCTCCAGATTTTTTCAACAACTGATCATGTACTGTAGAGAAATACATTACAAGAAAACATCACAAGCTCTTAAATTAGAGCTTTTGCACAGGCCTAAAGGCAGACTGAGAGAGCCTACCTGTACTGAAGCTTTAGTTTTGTTAGAACTGTCACATCTCTAATGTTAAAATCAAATTGTCTAAATAATTTACGACATGCTAAGTGTGTGAAGTGCATGATCAAGGCACTGTTTCCAGAACAGGAATACAGGTGTCACTTATGGAGAAATCAAAATACCTTTTTTTTGAAAGGCAAAAATCTCTGCATATTCAGATTCAGCTATAACTTCAGCCAAATGAATTCCTACATCCTACAGTTAATACACAGTAAACATCATCTTTATTAACAAAATTACAATTGCAGGGATCAATACACTGAACTACCTTCCACAGGCTTCTACAAGCATATGGACACCTATAGTCTTCTTTCTGGAAACAGAAAACTGTACTAATTCTAAGGAGTTAACAGAGGCCAGCACATCTCCTGGATTCGTGAATGGAAATGACATGGCTTCAGAAAGACCAACATTACATTCCCTGGCAATTTCATATATTAATAAGAAACTAGCAGCAGTCATAAAGCATTTGTGACATTATCCCTCAAAGCCCATGAGATGTCACTCCATGTTTAGCACACACATGAAGACAGGATCAGCTAGGTATACTTCAGTCATTCATGGCTTTCCTTAGATTGCCAAGGTAGAAATGTGATAGATTGCTCCAATTTTTGTTGACTAAAATGTACCAAAGCGAGGGCAGCCTGCACACTGCTGGGCTGTCCTCCCTCCCCGGCCTCAGCCCTAGCCCAACCTCCAGGGCTCTGCTGAAGGCCCATGCTGTACCAGGGGAGCTGCTGCAGAGACTGTGCCCTGCAGAGCCTTACTGCTTGATGGCCGACACATTGACCACCTTTAGCAGAGTTGGGCCAATCTCAAATTGCTTAAAAATTTACACAACTTCCCTAACAGATTCCTCCTCCAAAAGTGACCAATGCCTGTTCCCTCATAGAAACAGCCCCTGGAATAGATGGGGCCCACCCTGATTCAACACAGCAATCCCCCCCAGGTGTCATTTTGGTTAAAGGAAGGCTACTAAATAAATCAGGAAGGTCCCGTCCCATTATACAGTTGCCTATTCAAGACACTGTCACTTTCCAGCTCGTATTCTACATTTTACAGCTTTTCAGTCTAATAATAACTAATAAAATAGAAGCCCAAACAACTTGCAGGGGGCTCAGAACAGTATCATGGGCAGTGAGCCATAAACAGGGCACAGGCATACAACAGTTGCACTTGTCATAGCCACTGAGAGTAATTAGTACATAAAATTATTCAAGGGTATTCAAGCAAAAAATAGACTTCTTATAAAGTGAAATTTCTCACTCCCAGTGTTGACTATCAATGTTATTGAGTTGCAATAGCTCCCAAGAGATGGCAGATATATACATGCACTTTTAATCACTGCAAAATGCTGACACTTGGTTCTGTCCCTAATCATATTGAAAGGCCTTTTTCTAATAGTCATTCTTTCATATACATATTTTAGACACAAACTCTTATTATATATCAATGCTAACATAATGACTGTTAGCTATCAAAAAGTTTTTTCAGAAAAAGCTTCCTGCAAAATACTTCAAATTGAACTTGCATAAGCACTTCTCTGCAGAAAAGTGCTCTCCTGGGACTTTAAAAGCAATTCTGAAATCAATTTCTCTCTTTACCTGAGAAAGCCAATGTTCACTGCTCCCTGATTTTGCTCAGCTCCCTTGTAGACATTTTGGTTATTCGCTCCTGTACCTTTCACAAGCCCTAACTATTCAGCATTAGGGCAGAACTCATAACATAAAAGCTTTGCATTTTGGAGCTGTCAGTGCAAACTATCATGGTTTAAGCCAGGTGAGCAACTCAGCCATGCAGTCAATTGCTCACTCCCCCCCCACTTCCCCCCGCTCCCAGAGGGATGGGGAGGAGAATCAAAAGAATGTAACTCCCATGGGTTGAGATAACAACAGTCCAGTAACTAAGGAATAACACAAACCATTACTGCTACCACCAATAATAATAATGATAAGGGAAATAAGAAGGGAAGAGAATACAACCACTCACCACCAACCAAACGATACCCAGCCAGACCCGAGCAGTGATCTAACCCATCTGGGTAACTGCCCCCAGTTTATACCCTGGGCATGACATGCTGTGGAATGGAATACCTCTTTAGTCAGAGGAGAAGCTTTCTCTTAGGTGCCCTCTATATTCTCTGGAAAGACAGGCTGGAGGCCAGTAACTATGATCAAAGGGACTTGCATGGCTGAATTTCTCCTTGAGCTTTCCTTATTAAGAATGCTAAGGTAAAACTGAGTTTCTATGGCTTTGATACGAAATCAGATCCTGGAAGTCCTCAAAACCAGAACTGAATTAATCAAAATTACTTGCGAATCAGAGAACTTTGCTTTACGTGGCTTAAGATGAGAGACAGTGGCCTTCTGCAGTAAGAGAACAGAATATTAAAAAGCCTTTGAAGAGTCCTGCCAGCAGGCTGAGGAAGGTGATTCTTTTCCTCTACCCAGCACTGTTGAGGCCACACCTGAAGTGCTGGGTCCAGTTCTGGACTCTTCAGTAATAGAGACAAATGGATATAACAGCAAGAGTCCAAAAAAGGGATACATATACGATGAAGGGATGGGAGCATTCCACTTATGAGGGAAGACTGAGAGCGGGGACTGTTCAGCCTGGAAAAGAGAAGGTATAGGGGGATGCACAAATAACTGGACATAAAGTGCAAAGAGGATGGAGCCAGATTCTTTTCAGTAGTGCACAGTGATGGGACAAGAGGCAATGGGCATAAACTGAAACACAGGTGGCTCCATTTGAAGATAAGGAAACAGTGCTTTGCTGTGAGGGTAACTGGGCACTGGCACTGGGTGCCCTGAGAAGCTGTGGAATCTCCTTTGTTGGAGATAATTCGAAAGCCATCTGGAAATGGTCCTGGGCAAATGACTGTAGCTGACCTTGCTTAAGTAGAGGCAGGTTGGACAGATCACCTCCAGAGGTGCTTTCTAACCTCTACCACTCTGTGATTCCATACTGACACGATGTTATATTTTCAAAACCTAACCCAGTAGGCCAGGGGGTAGGGATAGGAGTGGAAAGATACACACAGGAAAACAAAACAAATCAAAACCCCACACTAAACTAAGCTACCCACTTCACACTATATCCAAAGAAAGACCAGGATCAGTATCTATGAGATGATTTTGCTATTCTGCTTACACCGCTGCCTTACTTAAAACAGCAGAAGTAATACTAAATTTTTCTACCTCATGGTCTGCATGAGCTCCATATTCCTATCGTACCTCCCCCCTTTAAAAAAAGAGAAAACAAATGTGGGTCTTTACCTCTTCAAGATGTCATAACTTGCTTAACAGTTACAGTTAGTACATAAAGGTAACTAATATTACTGTTCTGCACAGTAATACAGAATCATAGACTAGTTAGGGTTGGAAAGGACCTTAAGACCATCTAGTTCCACCACCCCCTCTGCTGTGGGCAGGGACACCTCCCAGTAAACCATGCCACACAAGGCTCTGTCCAGCCTGGCCCTGAACACTGCCAGGGATGGAACATTCACAACTTCCCTGGGCAACCCATTCCAGTGCCTCACCACAAGCACAGTAAAGAAATTCCTCCTTTTATCTAACCTGAACTTCTGTTTGAGTTTAAGCCTATTATTCCTTGTCCTATCATTACAGTTCCTGATGAAGAACCCCTTCCCAACATCCTTGTAGGCCCTCTTCAGATACTGGAAGGCTGCTATGAGGTCTCCACAAAGCCTTCTCCAGGCTCAACAGTCCCAACTTTCTCATCCTGTCAAGTATTAGTTACTGACAGTCACAGAAAACTTTTACAAAGTCTCAGGGTGAAGTCTCAGTTAATTATCATGACAATGACATCTTGAAAAGTACAAAAAGGCATTTAGAACGTAGGAAGTCTCCCTTAAAAGTCTTATTTAATTCTGTACTTAAAGCCTCAGTTCTGGCTGCTCTCCAAGTGCAGAAAACAAGCTAACAGTCTGCAAGTGTGGGTACAACCTGGATAATCACAGGTAAATGTTACATACAGTCCAAGTAATTCCATTTACCACTCAATAAATAAGAGATTAATAATTTATTCTTACAAGAAAGGGAATATTTTATCTCCAGAAATCACATTATTTTTTCCCTTAGTCATAAATTCATATTTACAGCCAATTTAGCAGAATTTGGTATAAATACACTTAAATATTCAAACAAAAATATAGATCCCTTTTATTAGGCATGAAAAGCATTTAATTTCATTCTGGAAGCAAGGGAAAACAAATATTTTAAAACAGTGGGATTTAGAATATTTACTTTGAATAAAGAATAGTAGCAAGCTATGAATACATAATTAATAACCTGGCAATACATTTCACTCCTATCAAACACCATCACTCATTAAAAACACTTCAACTAAATAGCATTTTCCTTGTACCTTTTTCCTTCACAATCCCCATTTTCTCATTTTAAGTAAAACTGGGTTTTGCTGAGCTTAAGAAACAAAAGAATATGAGACCAAGAACAAAGAAGATCAATAATAACTTTCAAACCTACAAACTGTTATGATTACTATTATGATTAGTCACATTGGATTCAAGAAGGCTGATATTTGGTGAAAGACTGTAAGAATTAATGTATTTTTAAAAAGATGCCAAAGTAAAACAATTGATCATTCTGGTTTTAAAATTCATACACTCAAGTTTCAATTTGTAGCTGCAGAGACTAGTGTACCAATACAAATCAACTTTACCTATTTCACCTAGGTACTTGTGGACAGGCAGTCAAAACAAGTAAGAAAATCACGCACATATCTGAAAGTACAGACCACAGGTAACAGAGTTAGGAAAACTTGATCTTACAGAAACAATTCCTAAGGCATTTTCCCAATTTACTAGAAAAGAAAGTTTTTCCAGTACACTCAATATGCAGGGGGGAGGGGAGGAAATCAAGGAAAAATTGCAGTTTGTGTCAGTAAGTTTGAGGACCACATAAGATAAGGACACTAATTTGATCTTTAAATGATACAGTGAAGGAAAACAAGCTCAATCTGAAGGTCAGAGTTATGAACTAGATTTTCAGCTCGTTTGTGGTAACTGAGAATTGCAGTCATATACTTGTGCAGCCACTACATACAGATGTTGCTTTACTGCCATGGTGCTATGCAAGAGTAATAAACACCTCTATTTAGAACTCTCAATTACAGATGACAAACTATAAATCACTAGCTTGTTGCAGCACCAGAAGCCTCAAGATGCAATCCATCATGTCTACATCCCAAGAAATAAATTAATCCCTTTGTTTCGTTTAGCAGAAGATATAGATTTATTAAATTTATTTATGAGCATGATACTACTGCAAGAAACAATTAGGGCCATACTTGTCTTGAGTACAGCTTTCGACAATTCTGCCATTACCTATACTGTTTTGCACTGATACCTTTTGATACCCATCCTATACAAGCATAAAACAATGCATGGTACAAGGCAGTGAAGAAGCAATTACTGTATCTTAATACAGAGTGAATCCCATGGGATACTTGCTCACATGAAGAACACTCCTATTCATTACTTTCATGAACTAAAAAAAAATAGTAAATCACAATATAATCCAGTCACATAAGATTATTAAACGCTCACTGAAAAGCGTCACCTACTTGTATACGTACGTGTGTGTCTGTAGATATGCACAAATATATTGTGCACAAATACCTAGCTATTGGAATCTAGGCAGAAATGGTTCTTCAGATGCTCACTCTTATGAATAACATTACAGAAAGGACTGAAACACATTTGGAAACTTAAGAATGTCAAATGAACAGTGAGAAGCACTTTTCAGTGTCAGTAAGAAGACAATCAGAATTTGACATGGGGAAAAACAATCCTGGGGTACTGGAGAAGCGTTTCTCACAATTGCTGTATTTCACTATTCTCAACGCTCTCCCATGTTGTTTAACAATATAATGGTAACAGAAGTCAGGCATGCAGGCAGAAACTTTTTGTAATGGAAGACAACTGGCTTGCCTATAGACACACTCTGCCAGGAAAAACAGCAGGTGAACATATTAGTCATTTTTGTACCATAAGTAACCATATCCACAGTAGGACTAAATTACCCTTCAGAAACAAACTTCCTTGGCATTCATCAGCAATAGCCCAACTGAGCAGATGAAGCCCAAATTCCAGACTGGCTATGCATATTAAAAAGGCAATGAAAAACATTTTGTTTTGTATGAGAAAGGCGCTGTGATGGTCAACACTCAGAAGGATCTGAGAGGCTGAGCACCTGTTTGCAGTGAGTAGCGTGTTGTCACTTCAGATAACGCTGGAGGGGCAGAGCAGGGACTCTGCTGTCTGCCTTGAGGCCTCGATCAACTGCCTGGAGGCTGCAACAAACTGTTAGGAGACATCAACACAAACACTGTGACGCCCATCAAGGCACAATGTGAACCCACCTTGGGTCAGATCCTCCCACAGTGAATCTGACCTGTGGGAGAGTTCCAAGAGAACCTGACTTTATGAAAGATAGCCGCATCCCCCTCCTCCCTGACCCCGGCAGGATCACTGAGTACAAGGACTCCAACTGAAAGGGCTACCACTAAAAGGATTTTAACTCACTGACCAAGGAGATGTTGCTGGATCCATAGATCAGTTAACCTATTTCTTTGTTTTCTTTCCTTCTCTCCTTCCTTTCTCCTTTTCTCCCTCTACTTCAAATCTTCTATAAGAACAGCTTATCAAGACTTCCAGTTCTCCTGACACAGCTTTAGGGAAGTTTATAATAAAATTAATGGTTCATTTTCAACATCTGGAGGGCCTGTGGTTTCTCCTGCGAACTGCGCAGTGTGGTAAAAAATCGGCTTCCCACACACCCCCCGAGCAGGCCAGGACATTGAAACTGGCATAGGTAGCAGGATCCGCTGTGAGAATTGGTTCAGAGAGCTTTGTTTCAGGGATAACAGTGAGAGTGCTGAACAGAGGACGGATTTTCAGTCAAAGTTGAAACCTTCAGCTGAGGGTCTTGGCAACACAGGAAATGCCTGACTTTGACAGGTCCCCATTATAGGAGGTGGCTGGTCTCTTCTCCCAAGTGACAAGTGACAGGACAACAGGTAATGGGCTCAGGCTATGCCAGGGGAGGCTTAGGTTGGGTATTAGGAAAAATTTCTTCAGAGAGAATGTGATCAGGCACTGTGATCACACACTAAACCATGCCACCGAAGGCTCCAACCTGCCCTTGAAACACCGCCAGCGATGGAGCATTCACAACTTCCTCAGGCAACCCACTCCGGTGTCTCACCATCATCACAGTAAAGAGCTTCCTCCTTACACCCTATCTAAACTTCCCCTGTTTAAGTTTAAACCCATTCCTCCTTGTCCTATTGCTAAGTCCGTATCAAGAGCAAAAAAATAAAAAAGCCACCAACATAAAAACAAACCAAACCAACAAAAATACCACCGCAGGGAGGGCCCACGTTCAGCCCCGGGGCGGAGGGGAGGGCTTTCCCTGTGGCATGATCAGGGCTTGGGGTCACTCTCAGCATTCCGGCTGCCCCGGAGCTCTGGGGTCCGGACTGCCATCACCTCCTTTTCGTCTGCTGCCGCTTCCAAGAGAACAAGGCCCAGGGCCACCGCTGCCTCTGCCACCATCCGAACTCCAACCTAGCCTAGCGGCGCCTCCACCACACCATTCACAAGGGAGGCTGCGACAGTGGCAGAGCGAACACCCACCAACACAACAGTCCAGCCATGGGGGAGCGGCTGTATGGGGGTCCCCACTCCCTGCGCTCACCCCTGGAGCCAGCGTGACCCTGTGCAGTGCCGCCGCCACTCACCCTCCAGGGATAACAGTTGGACTTGATCTTAAAGGTCTTTTCCAACCTAACTGATTCTATGATAAGCCAAAAGCCCTGCAAATAAAGTATGGATATATTCTGCACTTTAACGTTTTGACCAAAAGAAGCAACACACAGGTATCACATATCCAAAGCTGTCATAGCACAAAATTACTGAGAAGAGCAAACAACAATAACACATCTGTCTAAAAACCAACCAATCCAAAACCTTTCCAGTCTGCAACAGGATGCACATTCTCACAAGAAACCTCAGCTCTTGTGTGACCTCACTTGGAGTATTGCGCGCAGTTCTAGTGTCCTTAACATAAAAAGGACATGGAACTTTGGAACAAGTCCAGAGGAGAGCCACAAGGACAGTCAGGGGACTGGAGCACCTCCTGTATGAAGATAGGATGATAAAGTTGGGGTTGTGCAGCCTGGAGAAGAGAAGGCTGCGTGGAGACCTCGTAGCAGCCTTCCAGTATCTGAAGGGGGCTTATAGGGATGCTGGGAAGGAACTCTTCATTAGGGATGGTAGCCATAGGAAGAACGGTAATGGGTTCAAACTTAAACAGGGGAAGTTTAGATTGGATCTGAGGAAGAAATTCTTTACTGTGTAGGTGGTGAGGCACTGGAATGAGTTGCCCAGAGAAGCTGTGAATGCTCCATCTCTGGCAGTGTTCAAGGCTGGGTTGAACAGTCTTGGGTGGCACGGTTTAGTGTGAGGTGTCCCTGCCCATGGTAGGGGGTTGGAACTAGATTATCTTCAGGTCCTTTCCAACCCTAACTGTTCTATGATTCTATGATACTGCTATTGGTAATACAGGCTCTTCGCTGAAAAGGATCAGTGGGATTATGCAATTTAGGAAAGGAATCCTCCACAAGGTTCCAGGAAGTGGTTATGTTTTTTTCATATATTTTGTATATAGGCTGATAAAAAACTTAAAACCAATTACAACAGTAGCAGCACTTAGTCTCCTTTCCCATCTCATGAAGAACCATCACCTACTGGGTAGCTCAAAGGATAAATACAGCGCTGCTGTCGCTACAACAGACTTGCATTACCAGTTAAGGCTTGCCCCATTCTAAGGGCAGCAGCAGACACACTCCTTTCATTACACACACCAAAACTTTTAAGATTAGTGCTAAAGAAGACACAAACACCTTTGTGTCTTGATCTTTGCAGTAATGCAGAGAAAATTTGGAGAGATACAAGGCCTAATGCAGTCTGCAAGAGTTGTCAACAGCTTATCCACTTAATTAAACTCTGTGTAAACAGGCAGTGTACTAAAAGGTGGTTTAATTTTCCTCAAATTCTCTGCACAATTGACCCATAATCATCTGAGTGTTCACTGAATCTTAGTACCCTACTTTTTTCCATTGACTGTGAATGGTCTGTTCAGTTCCCTAAACAGTGTTTCAGCCAACATTGTGCTCAGTGGAAAAGGCTGTTTGCAACACGTCTGAAGAAACAGCAATGCAATCACACACAGTATGCTGGTTCTGTGATTGATTCCTTTGTGAGATAGCCTTGTTGTTTTCTTTCAAACCTTGGGGGATATATAAATGGAAAGTTTAAATTGAGCCCATGTCGTATGCTCCCAAACATCCGTATGAGATAGCAGGAGAGCTTGAAAACCTATTTAAAACAATAATGCTGAATTCAGTACAGTTAAATAGATCATAGAATCATAGAAGAGTTAGGGTTGGAAAGGACCTTAAGATCATCTAGTTCCAACCCCCTACCATGGGCAGGGACACCTCCCACTAAACCGTGCCACCCAAGGCTATGTCCAACCTCATTAATTTATTCAGAGGGATTTTTGTCAGTTAGAATGTGCATTGGTATTTTGGATCTTCCCTCCCAATTGCAGTTATTTGCAGAATAATGAATCCAAGTGAAAGACGCTTCATTTATTTCTTCACTAGGAAATTCACAGCTGCTTTGAGCTCACACAAAATGTTTTTCAAAGGAAACCACATTAAACTGAAACATGTGGTAGTTGTTCTTATATCGTTTCTAGCAGAACAGCCACATGAAATTCCGACTTTAATTAAGCTTAACAATATGACACTGTCTTTAAAACAATGTAGCTATTTTTCTTATACTTCATCTCTCACAGCTTGTTTTCTTAAGGCTCAGAATATTCTCTGCTCAGAGAAGACATGAAACTTGTCAATTATTGCTAACTTGTGAGGTTAGCTACAAATGCTTTCAAAAGATGCTAAGTACTTTTACAGTTCTCTTTCTATTTTAAACTGTTTGCAAGGAAGATTTCCATTTCATTGTTTAACCCTAATGATACATAGGGCCTGCATCTGCTGATAGACACATGCTAGATTGAGGCTACCTCTCTCATCCCACAAGACTTTCTTGATTCCACTGAGCAGACAATCTAACCACCCAGCAAAGAGCATGCCTGTAACTTCAGAAAATGAGAAGTGCCATTAACCTTAACAGATAGCTTGTATGCTTAGACATGGACACGCATATGCTGTAAAATCAGATCACTAGTATACTATTATCATTTAAAAGTTTATAACCATTCCCACAGGGCAAAAGAATAAAAAAACACCACCACCCGCATGCTGCAGTACTGAACATATTAATGGTACTTATTACTTAGAAAAAGTGGTAGACTTCAGCACCAAAGAAATTCACGTATCTGTTCACCTTCCTATGTTAAAGCATTTTTGTCATTCTTTTTCCTTCAGAAGCTGAATTGAGTTCATTAACTCAACATAGGGTTCATATCCCTCCCCATGCTCATGGCAGGGAAGTTGGAATTAGATCTATAAGGTCCCTTCAAACTCAAACCTTTCTATGATTCTGTGATTCTATGAAAATACACATAAAGTGCACCTAGTATTTCAATCTTCCTCTACTTGCACATGCATACAATTATCTACTACAGTAAAAAAAATAAGCAGGATATTCTACAGGGTTGCACAGGCTGCATAATTATTATTTCACTGTTCATTCACTGGGAAGATGCTTTTCAGTAGTTTTATTGTTATTTTTCTTTTTATCTAGTCATTGCTGTATGTCCTGATATTAGAAGACATACAAAAGAAGCTTTAAATATCGGAGGCAGTCAGTGTTGCTTTCCTTAGAGAAGCCCTGAAATCAGAGCTGGTGGGAAGTACTGCTTGAGCAACTACTCCCAGTTTGCACAGCAGCAAGAGACTCTAAGAAATCTGCAACAGAAAGCACAATGACGGTAGATCCTCCACAGACACTCCTCTAACAACACAATGATCTATTAAATTAATAGAAACCAAATTCAGCCTTAGAAGTCCTACAGAGAAAATGGTTTAGTGAGTGGGAGAATAGTGTATCAAATAATCATTACAGGCTTGCTCTAGCCTTCTGCTGTCTTGTTCTAGTCATTGCTGAGGGAGGAGGAGAGGGAACAAAAAAGGGAAAAAAGTCTTCTCAAAGACAGCCCACTGGAAAAGACTTGGATTGTAATCAAACAATGCACCCCATGACCACCACCCTAATGTCTTTAAATTCACTTCTAATTATTTCCATTTTCTTACTGCCAGATATTCTGACTTCTTTTCTGCAATAAATACTGTGCAGGAATACAAATCCTGCCTTTTGCTACCACTCTCTAAGATGTTAGACTTGTGCCTTAAATATCATGGCACAAGCTTATTGAAGAGAAAATGTTATGTCAACTTAGAGTTTGCTGCTACAATTTAACAGGTATTATAGTAAACACTGATTAAGCAAGTTACTCTAGCACAGGGTGCAGAGGTGCTGCATAATACAACATCAATGCGTGAACAAGACACGAATAATAAGATTAAACATTCTAAATATTGGATAAAGAATTTTGCCTTTTAAAAACACAAACCCCACCCTAGAGTGTTTAGTTCAAGTTTCTGATGGAAAAAAAAAAAAAAAACAGCCAAAAAAAAAATACAGAAAAAAAAAAAAAAAAAACTGAACAGGAAAGGGAAAAAAAAATAAAGAAGCAGCAATGCAGTTTAGGCAGGTCTGACAGAAAACAGCAGAAAATAAGTGTTTACAAGCTCTAATTACTACAACCTCTAAACTAAGATCAGGTCAGACTCAGACTGAAATTCAGCCCAAAGTGAGATTTTGCAGCAAATGTCTGCACTGCCAAAGGCAGGATTTGTTGGTGAGAGCAGCTGACAGTCTCTCACCTGTCACTTTAAAAATGGTATTACTGCAGTCCTCTTCCACCTCTGAAGGAAGTCTCACCACGCTGTCAAACATCAGAGCTATCTGTCAGTCCGCTTATATACCCCTTCCACCATGATGGTCCTCCTGCATTGAGCAGTGCTTGAGGACTCTAAACCCTCCAGAAATGCTGCCATCACAGTGAGTACTTTACAAGAACTGCAGGAGGCAATGATTCAGGATAAGGCCATTAATTGATTACTTTACATTTAGCTCCAAAGGCTATCATAGCTACATGCTGAGCCATGGCAGTTTACTTTCCAAACACCTTCCTGAATGCTCTTGTACTTTCAAAACAGCTTTTTTAGAAAAGAAAAAACAATCCAACTTTCAAAGGAAAAAAAACATATCTTGCAGAAAATTGCTGCTTCTTTCAAAAACTACTTCCAACTGTGAGGATCTGACAAGAATCTAGTACACTTACAGGATACAAACCATCCCATATATATCCTTTCTATTCTTGTTTTAAAATCTTCATTACAGTTTCTCTGTAGGTACCTTCCAACTTACTGCCTCCTCTCCTGCTTCCCAGTAATAAAACATATTCTAAAGATACATATTTTGTGCTATGAAAAAGCTTCACCTTGCTTAGAAGTCTATGTCCAGCCTTCTCCTTGCAGTTCAGTAAGGGCTCATTGCAGCAGGGTAGGACTTTTCTAAGCTCATTTAACTTACAGAGTGTAATACGACATTCCTATGATAGAAACCTTAGTAGATCAATTTAAACAGTTTTCATACAAACAAACAAACAAACAAACAAAAAACCACAAAACCAAAAAACACATCCTGCAGGCTGTTATTTTGGCTTTATTTTACATCCAGCTTTGATAATTTTGAGAGGATCTCTATAAGAAATTCCATGACTGACATTTCGTGAGAGCTTACGACAAATTTGATGTTTAGACTTTGGAATTAACAAAGAATCTAATTAGTGCATTTCCACTAGATGATCTCCAGAGGTCTCTTCCAACCCTAACATTTCTGCAATTCTATGGTCACCTTGACATCTCCAGCATCCTGGCAAGCTCAAATTAACTGCCATTCAGAATGCATTCACTTTTAATTAATTTTACTCTGAAAAAAAGCAAAGTCAATGGAAAGTCAACTAGTCAAGTTCACGAAAGAAAAAATATATGCATGTCTATGTAAACAGCATATTGCTGGGCATGTAGTATATTGCTAAGTTTGAGAAGTTTCAAATTGACTCTTAACACCAGTCCCTTCACCTAATACAGAAAATAACAGAATACAGACATTTCACAGAATTATTGTACCAGTGACATTTGGACAAGGATTGAGAGTTTGAGGACTATAAGCTCCAACTACTACCTCTCATGTAATATCATACTGTTGGATACCAAAGTGGTGAAGGAAAACAAGGGCCTTACTACTTGTATTCCCTAGCTTGCCCAACAGAAGATAAGAAAACCTCCTATTCTCATGAACAAACAGAAAATTTGTGCTCTTTTAAAATCTGATTTATCCATGGTATTGCCTCAGTGATCCACTGAAGCAACATAAGAAAACCTCTTGAAATTTCAGGTAAACTTCTTAGGTGTGAGCCTGTTTCTGGACAATACCCATCTCTGGTATTTCTCCAACACAGACTCATTTAAAACTCTGAATGTCAAAACCATTCCTTTTTCCTAATATCCCCTCCTTCCTTCCTAATGTAAATGCTGGAATAGAAGATTTCTGCCCTTCCTAATTTGATGTTCATTATTTCTAATTTATGGTTATAGCATATTTCAAAGTGTCTCCTTTGTGAAGAGCTATTTGTCCAAGTGCTATCTTTTATACTTGGTTGATAACACAACATATTTGATCTCACTTGAAGGATGATTTTGTAGTTCACAGAAGAGCTGATATGAAATCTCATAAGTAACAATTAGCTGGGATTTAAAAAAAGGTGTACTGAACCCAGGCTTTGCTAGGACGTGGTACTTATGAGTTTCCTACTAAATTAGGCTCTGTAAACAACAGGGTCCCTTCACACCTGATGTTAGAAGCTGCAGCTGATTCCTTCAGACTTACTCAATGTTAGCTAACAAAACTGGGGCAGGATACAAACACCATGTGCCTTCGGGAAAACATTAAGCTTTGCTCTGTCAAAAACTGAAAGAACTTTGATTTTAAAAAGGGAAAAAAATCAAACATAGCTTTCTTATAGACTTCCTGTTTTATATAGTTCATAAAGGTGATTATACAATGTTGACATTAAAGCAATGTACTGTAGTTGCCATTAAGCACTTACTATTTTGTTTGCAATCTTTCATACTTTATAAGCATAAGAAACAGTAATAAGAAAGATCCACATTTTTAAGCACTAGGAAATGGCAAAACATTCCATGTCTCTTTGAGAAAATTCTTTGAGAAATTTCCTTGAGAAAGCTGGGGCTGTTCAGCCTGGAGAAGGCTGCATGGAAACCTCATAGCAGCCTTCCAGTATCTGAAGGGAGCCTACAGAGATGCTGGGGAGGGACTCTTCATTAGGGACTGTAGTGACAGGGCAAGGGGTAACAGGTTCAAACTTAAAAGGGGAAGTTCAGGCCAGCTATAAGGAAGAAGTTCTTTACTGTAAGGGTGGTGAGGCACTGAGGTTGCCCAAGGAAGTGGTAAGTGCTCCATTCCTGGCAGTGTTCAAGACCAGGTTGGACAGAGCCTTGGGTGACACGGTCTAAGGTGGGGTGTCCCTGATGATGGCAGGGGGGTTAGAACTAGATGATCTTAAGGTCTTTTCCATCTCTAACAATTTTATGATTCTATATTGGCACCACATTACAGTTTTATACTCTAATTATTATATTCTCATAATTAGCATAAAAATTACTGATAAGAAATTCCATGTTACATAAATAATGAACCTGCTCAGAAATCCTAACTTGCAGAATTGGAACAGAAGTTTTGGAGACTAATACTCTGCTTTGCATTGTAAGAATTTGAGTCCGAAATTACAAAAATTAATTCTGTTTGCCCTGTTGAAGAGGTGACTTCAAGTAGACTTTCACTTGTTGCTGATACCAAGTTTCTTAAATATCAAAGCTTCTTCAGATTTCAGTGGTATAAGTGAGCAGAGTAATATTATCATAAATTGAAAGAACTGCAAGAAAAAAAAAAAATCCTACTAAAAATACTGAAGGAAACACAATTTGCATGTAATAGCGCAGGGACATATTTCAGTATTGAGAACAAACTTCTAGTCAGGAAGGTTCTGCTGAAATAACATCTGACAGAAAAGGTCAGAGAGTTAATGAAATAATGTCTTATGATTGAAATAATAAATAATACCATTTTATACCTTATTATGCAATTTTATACAATAAGGTACTTTGTAGTGTCATAATCAATCCTCCTACATGAGAAAGTCATAAATCATCAATCTGGCATCAAAATGACAGACTTATTTTGAGAATATTCAAATGTCAGCTACATAAGTATTCTGGGAAATGTAGTATAAAACATCCCTCAGTTAAAGTATTAATGCCGAGGTGAAAGTAATGAAGTCATTCTGAAAAAGTGAGTAATTGCCATAAAGAAAAAAAGGATTTGCACAACAACCTCTGATCGCTGCAGCTACTTCTAATAGTTTTGCATTCCGAAAGGATTCATACATACATACACAAAAAAAAATGGACTGAAACACAAGACATATTCATCACTAAGAGAATTTCTCTCAATACAAAGACTTTACTCCCTGCTTCTCCTAAAACACTCATTTTAATTGCAGAGAAACATTGCCAATGCAAATACAAGCAGTAACAAAAGAATTGCATTGATGTCATGTACATTGTACTAGACACAGATGATGTCATACATTCTTTTTATTTCTCCTCCAGGTCAGACTTAGAACAAATTCATCTTACCAGGGCAGTTCTTAACAGCTGAACCATTTGAAAGCCTTAATTAAGTTGATCCACTTAAATTATTTTTCTATTCTGGCCACCCACATTTTATGGCTCTATACACTACAGATTCTCAAAGTGTCACAAAGCACCTGCTTGACAATGGCTTTCTTTTTCTTGGATGGATGAGGGAGCAATCATTTTAGTCATTTGACTGTAAAGCATCTTGCAAAAATAAAAAGTTGGGGTTGAAAAATGTTAACCGAAACTGTGTAATATAAACTTCTCTCTCGACATTTCAGAAAATGGTAACTCTAAAAAAAAAAGTGGCAACACCATCAACTACTCTTCAGAAAGCTACCCAGTTGGAAGATTTACAGTGAAGACACCAGAACATCTTGAAAGAAACAGTATCAAACTGTTATCCTGTAACATAGGAAGAGTTAGCCTACAACAAAGCCAGGTTACTTGACACAGTGATCGGATCCAAGCACTGCAGTTAGCAAGGCCCTGAACCAGTTGCCTTCCACAACCACGTATTACTACCTTCTTTAGGAGTTTACTTCAGATCAGCTTTTACAAAATAATTTCCAGTCATCTCCAGTTTCATCATTCTTCTCAAATGCGTTCTTTCCTCCCATAGGTCCAGAACAGAGATGGATCACAGGCAAGGGGCAAAATGAAGTATAACTTGTATGCAGTGTGTGAGATAACAGCATGTATACTATTCTTTTAGAGGTAAACATTCTTCAACACAGCTACTTAAAGAAATACAACCTTACAAACAGTAGAAATGGGATATTAGTCTAAACTAAGAAGGCAGTTCCTGTGTCTAGTTTTTGCCAGGCTGTGAAAAGACTGCAAAGGACATTGAGGAAGATACTCTATGCATTCATGTATGAAAGAAATACAAAGACTTCGTAAGTTATTAGATTCAACTCTTTATAACATTCATTTTGATTTTCAGATTATTGTATTTCCATTGAGTGATCCTCCTGTCTCTGATGCAATTTTTTGTTCTCCACAAATACACCTTTTCCCTGTTGACCAAAGGCAGTCTATTTTGTGCTGCAATTTTATCTTTATTCCCATGTGCTACAACGCCTGGCAATGGGGTTCCGAGACAATATTGTTTACGTCTCATGTCGTGCAGATAATTATGAGTTTACATGAGTCGGTATTGCCTGTATCAATCCATTTATTCAAATACGTTCCAAAATCAGTAGGGTGCACTAAGGAGATCCAACTGAGTCTAAAACGAAAATATTGTTCTACCTCCCCTAGAAGGAGCATCTACCACTGTGAACAATTCACAGCCTTTAAATGCCATCAGCATTTAAGAAGACAGAAAATTACATATCAATGTATAACACAGACTCAAGTGCTTTCTCCAGCTGCTAAAATAAATTACTCTTATATGCACGACAGAGAACATTTTAAACAAATCGTGCCATGCAAATGCTCAATTAAAACCGTCTCCACTGAGTAGTATACATCATGCAATGAGTCCCTAATGCTACAACACTGAACACGTCGTTCTGGGGGAAATACAGAAGCAAAAAGTTTACCGTAATTTTCTAATAATAATAAATATCATAACCTATTCAGCAACCACAGCATTTTCCATAGCGCTATAATGAACTATTCTCAGTTTCCATCTTATTACAAGTTTGCTGTTAAAATGCACTCTTGCTTCTTGCCTCAGAAAAGTGTTCACTTCTTGCTACTTGCTAGAATTATCTTTCAGCTGCCACTGTGGCATTGCATATTACTTAAGGTGAATCTACTTACTGCAAACAACATCTACTTTCCATATTATTTGGCTTCAACACAACCTAAGCAATCCTTGCCCATCAGATATAAGAAATATTGTACAGTTATGTCACATTACAATTGTGTCTGTCTCATTTAGCCTCCTCACATACATAACAGACTGGCTCTCGGATACATTCAGATACTGCACATCAGTTCCAGAAGCAACACAGCCTGTAGAGTTAATATTTTTTTAAATCAGGAGTAAGACTTTCTAGTAACTCAGCCCACAGTTTTTCAGCCTTAGGGCTGCTTTTTTAAAATCATCAAATCATTTACCATTTTGTTGCATGCTGTGCAGAAGAATTAAGAAGAATTCCCAGGTAACACTGCTTCCAGTTCTGTAATTCTATCAACATAGTGCTATATGAACACATTAACCTTGTGTTGGCATAGCATTCTTTGAACCTGCACAGAGATCTACAGATGAACACTAACAAACCACATTGCCAAAGGTTGCACTGCCAAAGGCATAATACAAATTCACATCTTCCAAACCCTATTATAAAAATAATACTCAAGATTATTCCCTAAAAACTTTGCTTGTTGTGTTTTTTAGGTAAAGTAGAACATGGTCTGAATCGATACAACTTTGTGCTGTGCAGAAGTCTAAGCAGCTCGAAGGGAACACTACATAACAACACTTTTATGACATCGAATTCATACAAAAGTGGTTTCCAGAGCATAGGTATTGAAGAATTTTAAAATCTATACAAGCTGTTGACTCTTGGGTCACTGATCAAAGACCCACTGGCATAAGAAACATTTCAAAGCAATCTCTTGCTTCAGCTTAGATGAACAATTATGTTTCAACCATATACACTAACTGAAAGGAAGTGAAATAATAACCCATTTTCTATGCAAACCTTGGCAGCAAACTCCAACTCTGATCCCACTTGCACATTTTACAGTGGAACCATCCTAACTCTTTCAAGAAAAGTGACTTCATATATACTATAGAAATTAGCACAGCAGGATATAGAAACACTGGGATTGACCCAGTCATAATGAAAACAAAGAGCCCAGAACAGAATTCACTAAGGAGACATGAACTGCTAGATGGTAGCTATACTGCTACTGAAAACACATTCAAGACAAAATGTGCAGAAACTTAAAGGTCAATAAGTACAAACTAGAATTGCACACTCAGTAACTAGATCTTCAGTGCATGACTCTAGGGCAGTGATAAACAAGCACATACAATCAAACGAATCCTGACCTACCAATTAAAGATGGCTAAATCTGTGTAACCACACAGGGAGAGCAGTTATTTGGAAAGGATACTTGCATGACTACCCCTAGACTTACTATTACCCCTAGCCACAGTTTCTAGCTACATGGGCTGGAAGTGGGAAGATGGAAAGAACATGAACTTTGTTTTGATCAGTTAATCCAGCAAAACTGGCCCAGCAGTTCAGCTACTTTTAGAATTCTTTTCAGCATCCATTTCTAATCATCAACCTTCACTTCTCAGAAAAAAAAGAGAAAGAATGCCTGGGCTTTTTTTTTTTTTTTCAGATAAACCTTACAAAATAATCTTTCTTACAGTAATCTGATTATGAACCATTACAAGGAGACGCATTTTTACTATTACAGTACATGACTGCAGGGGTTTCAACACAACTACAGTTCTTCCTATGTAATACTGGAAAGACAGAGTAAGAAAATCTCCAGTGAGAGCAGGACTATACCTTCTCATAAAGGCATTGAGGGAAATACGAATATGAAAAGCAAATTACATATTGACAGAACTTTAAACTTTCCAAATGTACACTCATATTTAACTACGCTTATCACTTGAGCCCCACTGGAATCAAACCCTCTCCCACAGATAAACTACTGTCAATTTCTCACTGAAAAAATCCAGGATTATGGGAAAACCAGGTGATTTTATTCCCCAAAAGCCAAACAGGATATATACATAGATACTCAAAGTGAGATTTTGCAGGAGAAAGTACTTTTTAACTCACTGGTTAAAATCCAAAGAAATTCAACACAATCTTCTTTTATCATCAGACATGCTACCTTACAGTTACTTCAAGGCAGCAGGATAAGATCAGCCACAGAACTGAAAAGCAGGTAACACAAACTGACAAACAGCTTGTATGTCAAAACCTATTTCTCCCCACAGTTATCTGAAGATTGCAATGCAACTGCAAGTTCATGCTACTGCAGGAAGGAATTTTTGAATGCTGCTGCTAACTTGCTGCATCACCTTTAGTATCTCTAAAGGTGGCAAAGCTGAAAGGATATGACTACTGAGCTACTTCCATATGCCCAGAGGTGACTGGGTGAAGTTGCTCATGAACCTCAGGTGCCATCCAAACTACACCATTCTTGATCTACTTAGAATATCTCTGCCTCAGGGAAGCACTTTCCACAGCCTTAAATTCACTTAAAATGCAAACTAAGAAAAGCATCACCTGCAATGTCAACAACAGCTTTTTAAAACCAATGAGTAAGATTAACTGCTTTCAGTGAAAAGTACAAAATTCCTTTCTGTTTAAACTCCCTTATCTGCTGACGCTCTTAAGGCTAAAAAATTAGTATGTAATTTCTTCTATTGAATGAGTAACTTGTCAGGGAAGTTAATATAAACATTTTCACTAAAGAACCCCTGTTTCCCCATTCCCTATTTTACACCCAGGATATCTGAACAGAAAAGTAGAATCTCACATACCTGCATGATTTCTCTCGCTGTCTGTCAAAGTTATGGGAGTGTAATGTGAAAATAAGCATTAGTGAAAGCAGCAGAGGAAAGTGCTGGTGTATGACTTATGTGCTTTACAGAATAGATGGCTAGAAAGTTCATTAAGTCCCTGTTGCCACATTGCAGCTACTATATATATATTAGATCTATGCTTCAGTTCACATTTTCCTTACAAATCATTGAAACTTGTTCTATAACCTGTCCACTTCTGTCCACTTAAGCAGATGCTACCAGTGTGATATAATCTGTATAAACTTTGCTGGTTTACAGGCTTATATTATACTGGAATCTTCTGTCTTTCAGTTGTTTTAATCCACTGGGCAGCCACTGTTGTTTTTACCAAATACATCAGGAACTGCCCCACACCTTTATAAGATATTCAGTTCCACAGTTGTAGGAAGGGATCAAACGTGATTTATTATAGTCACTATGTGGGCAGACCATTTGCCTGACACGGATAAGGCGAAAAAAAAACATCCGACAGCTCCCAGCAGCAAACCTGCCAAATATTCAGCAGATAAATGAACACGGGACATCCCCTTGGCCCCCTCAGAAAAAAAAAAAAACAACAGGTAGAGAATGAAGCCTTAAGTACAGGACCTTCTTCTCCCTTCAGCTGCAACCTTCTTATGTATTGTCACATACAGTGACCTTCTCCTTGCAGCCTTCCGCTGCAGTTTACAAGGAGGAGTTTCAAAGATTACAGTCTACTGGCTACATTTGCTGTACCAGCCTTACACTGCATTTCCCGAATGCTCAACAGTCACCACAGAACAGGACACTGGTATTATCAGTAGCAGTTAAATAACAGAGGAGCTAGTTCAGTAATTGCTACTCACAGGTAAACTTTGCATTTTGAGAAACATCCTGGAAATAAATCCACATCTCCACAAGGATTACAAGAAACTAATGGGTTCCTTGGGCCATCCATACTGACCTTTTTCTTCCACCCGAACTCCACCTCTCTTCTGGGACTTATGACTCTTTGACAAGTTCTTTGTTCTCCCGTGGTGCAAGAAAGTTCACCATGCACTCAAAGGCCTTAGCTTTATCTCACCTACTTCTGTGCAGCTCACTGAGTTATCTAGGGTAGGAATTCTGTTACTACAGGCTTTTGCTACCTTCACAGGAAAGAAAGAGGTTCATGAGAGAAGCCGAGGTGGGGAAGTATTCAGTTTCCTCTAAGACAGCAGAACTTTGCGCTGCTCTCCAGTTAAAGCTTTTGCCTGCTACATGGGAAACACTGGGAGCTACCAGATCCTAAAAGTTACCAGTTGTTACCTACTCTATACACCCTTAATAGTAAAGAACTTCTTTGCATCCTAAAAACACCTTCATTAGAAATACATATAGCAGGCGAGAAAAGGAGAAAGCAGGTGAGCATACGCAAGACAGAATCATTCAATGAAAACAGATCACAAGGTCAGCCAGACCACCAACTGTTTTAGTGCTTTGAGAAGCACATTAACAGTAGAAAAAATTAATGCTTAACTGCAGGTGACCTTTCACAGATGCCAGCTGCTGCCCACATGAAAACCCGAGTAAACTCATCAGCCATTCTCCATGAACAAGACTTTGCACAAGTTAGTGTGTGTTATTTCATATATCACCATTGAAATGAGATCAGAAAATGAAAGGAGTAACATAGCAAACCAGTAAAAAGTGTAAAATGAGAGAGTGCCCTGAAATTTGCTGCAACGACGTGACACAGCCTCTGGAGGGGAAAAAGAATAAAAAAGGTAAGAAAAAGGGGGAGGGTGGAAGTAAGGGGGCAGTGGAGAGGGGAGACATCCTATGCCTTAAAATAATCTCTGGGTCTTGAAAAAACACTTTTTCCAAGGACCAAGATTCAAATTGCAGATTTAAAGGACACACAGCAGATTATTCACAGCTAGAAAAAGTGTTACGATGACTTCACACATGACACATGTATTCTCTAACTAGGTAAGTATGTCTATCCTGTCAGAAAATAAATATAATGAAAACTTGTCCAAAATTATTACACAGATGTAATTACTAATTCAGGGTAAAACAATTTCTGTTATTCTTGTCTCCAGAAAAGAAGAAATTACTTTTTCAAAGAAGAATCATAGAGGAAGAAGTAGCTGCTACAACACAGTGTGCATTATTTTTCGTTGGATCAAGCAGACATAAATCTGGTGCAGCCTGCTAATGTCTGAGAATGTTTCTTTATAAGTTTTGGGGAAAAAAAAAAATTAAACTCAGAAACAAGACTGGCTTTATGGTAATACCAAAGTATTAGCTGGAAGCAGGTCACCTGCTTAAATCCGACTATTTGATAATCATGGTAAAACTATAAACACACACACACAAAAAAAACTTAAATCTTTTTCCTCTTACTGAATGTAATTCTGCCCAGTTTCACTGCTAGATAATTTATTTCAACTCACAGAGATATGAGATTATAGGAGACATCTACACTGGAAATCCTTACTGCTGAATTAGTAGGAATAAACAGAGCAAGCTGAGCTAAAGCACTGACTGAAGCTCCAATTTTAATAAACCCTGAAATACATGTCCGATGTAACACAAATATGGATGTGCAGCCTGACTTGAAGATGGGCCTCTCTTTGGACTTTAAAATTTGCTGACAACTTCCTCTGCAGTGAAACATTACTGTATACAATTTGCCTCAAATTACTGCAGGTGAAAAATGAGGGACCAAGGCACAGCAGAAGAATCTCAGTGTGCTCTATAACAGTAAACCAAATTCCACATAAAAGTGTATTTAGTAACTTAAATGGAAGGCCCTTAGTACATCAGAGATTACACTGTACATGCAAAGAGACACTGTGAGAGAATGAAAGAAAAAAAGGGCCTCTGTTTCTCAAAAGCAATAAACATTCTGGCACTGAGTTTTTTTCTGGTTTAGCTTGCTGCCTAATGAGGATGACATAAGGTATGAATGTAGTCATCAGTAAAGGACAAATATCAGAATTCATGTTTTTGAGAAAGAACCCACTGTTGCAGACTGGCATTTTAATGGAAAAATGCTGCATGAAACAATGCAAAGTTTTTCATATGCAGTTCAACAACAGATTAACTAGTGCTTCAGTTCCATAGAGCATTCAACCCACATGTAGAGGTCTTCAGCTGCATAAAACTAGAGACCAATACTTAAGCTTTGATCCTTCAGGAATACTGAGTCAATCAGAGAAGAATCCTTGTGGCGCTGGAAATTCATACATAGATAAAACAAAAAACAGTGAAAATCAAAGGGTAAAATAGCCACCTTCTACTCATGCTTTGTACATATCAAAGTCTGTTTATATAGTTGTATCTGTGGGAAACTAATTATTACTGTGTCACTCCCTTCTCCCACCCTTCAATCCCACATTTTGCTAGATTTGTTATACTATCCTAACCGCTTCACTTTCAGCAGTCTCAGACTGGTCACATTTCCAATTAGTTGAACCAATCATTTCATATCAGATGAATCTTTACTTTGTAAAGTGTTACAAATCTTTAATTGGGCTTGAGACTTTGAAAAGATGCATATAATTATTTCTTCAGAATACCATGGAGGGAGAAGTGAAGCAGAAAAGGGACTGTTACACTAGAGTATCACCTGCTAAACACACAACTTATGCGGGTAAGATTCAGACATACACCTGCTGGTACCAAATCAAAACATAGATCACACTCAGTAACTTAACGGCTTTCCAATGCAAGCAAATTTGTACCACTTGTTTTGTGGGTTTTTTTGGTTTGTTGGGTTTTGGTTGTTGTTTTGAAGAATTTATATAAGCTGTGAAAGTGAAATGCTGAAACTGAAAAAAGGAGCAGGACGTTGATTACTTCTATTTCCTAAACACAGCGTACTTCCAATTGAGTCTTCACCATATGTCCTACAATATGTGAAAGCAGATGCAAACCTTGAAGTAAAAAAAAAAAAAAAAAAAAGAAACCAAAACCTAAGTAATTAATCGTATTATTGCATTACTTATTCATTGAACAACTTTTCAGGATAGCATAATGTTAACGTTACAGAGTTCAATCTCTCCTCATGCAAAAAATTCAACTCTTACAAGTCTACTCTAAAATAGAAATAAAACTAAAATTTTAAGATACCTATATATGCATGAAAAATTTGGAACAAAACATGGGACATGCATAACTACTATGATGGGTTGGTTTTTTTCCCCTCAAAAACATTCTTTTACTTACTATATCATACAAACAGCAAATTTGGAATAGAATGATTTAATTTCAGAGTACCTTACCTCTCTTTTGAAGTTTTTGTTAAATGTTTTCACTAGGTACACACAAACACTTCTCTTTGTATACTTCTAGCAGAAATAAGGCAAGTTGTAAATCAAGGTGTTACAAACCAAATAAGAATTAAGAAAGAACTACTGATAATCATGAATGAGAATACATTATTTCTAGATTTTTTCTGAACATCAAGAGGGTTTTTTCAGCATATTTATAAAATTTTTTTTTTTGATCTTTGGTACGGACACATTCATGAGATTAAACTCTGACAAGCTAAATATTTGCCATAGCTTCAGGGGGCTTTAACTGGTGTTTTTTGTTTAGTAGTTAAATACTTTTCAATCCCCACAGACTAAACTAGTTCTTGGCATTTCAATGAATAAACAATTACCCAGCTATTACACATTCTTCCCTACCTTGCATTTTTTTGAATAAGATTTCAAGACAGTTGAATTTAAGTTTGTGCTTGACTGATTCATGAGGAAAGAAATATTAACATTCATTCCAAGTGGTCTGTATGTGAAACAAAAGTAATTCTACCTACTAATATATAATCAATATCTGACTCATACGTGCATTTTCCTTCAAAAGGTTCATCTCTCTTCAAAAGGAAATAAACAACTTAAACCTAGAAAGAATAATTCTCATTTTTATTCTTTAGTGTGTTCAAAAGGTTTACATTTTTCAACATGCCTACAACTGAAGTAGGATTAATATAAAATAGTATTACTCCTTTTTCACAGACATTTCAAAAAAAGAAACAGCATGAGAAAGTTTACTAAATGTTTTAAAATTTGTAATAAGAACAGAAGCAGCAATGCTTTGACATTCAGTACAATAAATTCTCACCACACAAAACTCACCAGTTAGCCTTGTTGCTACCATTTCCCATTCTGATTTATGGTGAAAGCAAGAGACAGGAAACACTGACAGGACTTAACTTTGCATACTAATCCTCCTCCAACCCACTACACAAAAACAGAGATTAAAAACCACTGCTTGTTCTCCTTTTAACTTAATCATAGAATCACAGAACGGCCAGGGTTGGAAAGGACCTTAAGATCATCCAGTTCCAACCTCCCTGCCACAGGCAGGGACACCTCATACTAAACCACACCCAAGACTGTCCAGCCCGGCCTTGAACACCACCAGTGACGGAGTATTCACAACTTCCCTAGGCAACCCATTCCAGTGCCTCACCACCCTCACAGTAATGAAATTCCTCCTTATATTTAACCCGAACTTCCCCATTTAAATTTGAACGCATTACCCCTCATTCTATTGCTATGGTCCCTGATGAAGAGTCCCTTTCTAGCATCCTTGTAGGCCCTGTTCAGATACTGGATGCTGCTATGTGGTCTCCATGCAGCCTTCTCTTTTTCAGGCTCAACAGCCCCAAATTTCTCATCCTGTCTTCATACCAGAGATGCTCCAGTTCCCCGACCAATCTTGTGGCACTCCTCTGGACTTGCTTCAACAGCTTCATGCCCTTCTTATGCTGAGGATACCAGAACTGCACATAGCGCTCCAAGTGGAGTCTCACGAGAACAGACTAGAGGGGCAGGATGACCTCCTTCACACCTGCTGGTCGCACTCCTTTTGATGCAACCTGGGATACAATTGGCTTTCTGGGAAATTTCTGAAACACTGCTTTGTCTGTGCAGTTTCTAATGCAATTAGAAACTCAGATTCAGTTACCATAGTGATTCACTGCATATCAGCTGATCTGTAGTAAAAAGCCAGACAAGCAGAAAAGCAATGTTTTTACCTACATCTCCTCCGAATTGTTTGAATATGTTGGCACACCTGGTAAATACAAGATAGGCTACTACACAACTGTTCCTGGACAGTAACTCATTCAGATAAATACTTAAGACATATAACTTGATCACTTGCTTAGATTCTTAATCTGAAACAGAATTAAACCATTTCAGCTCATGGTATACTTATTAAACTGTACATATATTTTGCTGAGGACTCAGTCATTAGCATCAGATAGCCATGTAGCTGCATACAAATTAAAAAAATAAAAAAACCCCACAAAACTCAGATGGTTCTTGTCTCAAAAAGCAAGCATGTGACAATGAGAACGATTTCAATGAAATCAAGACCATATGTAAATATCTAATGGGTGAATGAAAATCAAAACATGACTGCTAAATAGGGAGAGAGAGGCCAGGCAAGAAAAAAAGTTATCTGCGATAAGACAATTCAACATATAACTGCTTTCTGTAACAACTGCTTTCTGTATTCAATCACACATACCAAAAGTGCATTGGAACAAAAACGCATTATGAAAGCAGAGCTGGTTCTCTAACGGCAATTGGAAAAAGACAGGAAGAAAATCCAAGACTACTGAAAAGCCAGTTTGAAGAAAAATACTGTGATTACTAGCCTACACTACAAAAACTTCAGAAATATATAGCTGCTATTAGTTCCCCACTAAAGTAAGCCAACCACAGTAAAAAGCAATGACTGCAGAGTGCCAGTGTTAAAGACAATTGTTCAGATGATATAAAACAACACAGTTCCACCTTGTATCAATGAAAGATCACACTAAGCACCCAAGAATATTAATGAACTGTTCATTGAAGACATTTTTTATTTACAGGCACCTCCTTCAAAAAGAAAGAGAAATCAAGAACACAGACTATGAAACCATTTAGGTAAACAGCAGACATCTGGCAAGACAATGACAAATGGTAGAATTAACATTTAGATGTAGTTCTATTAAAAAGACAACTCTTCCACTCTTGGAATAAGCTCATAAAAGCCCTTCCATTAAATCACTCTCTCACACTAACTTAGTCCTCTTGAATGCAATTTAAACTCATTATGTTAAATGAACACTAGTATAATTGCAATAAAATAAACATAAGTGCTGTTTTATGCTTGCCTACCAGGTAAATCACCCATTTAAAAATATTACAGCTCTATCTGTTGCAGAGTACTTAAACATACACATTTAAAAGTTGTTGGTTGTTACTCTCTTTTTGCTTGGATGAGTTGGTTCCTGAAGCACACACAAATACAAGTGAAACCTTTAACACTGAAGTTTTTTTCCACTTACAAGTGATTATACTCTCACAGAAGTTGTCCTACTACTTAGACAAATAATGCAATTACAACAAAGATACTGTCCTGTCTTCAGTATGGATCACTAACAAAACCATTAAAAGCAGCTACAGGAAAACCCAAGACATTAAGAGAAAAATGTGATGCAAGTCTTAGTGTCATGCCCAGTTGTATATTTTGATGATCAGATTTCATCACGTGCATTCTTTTCCTGTTTGTTCTAACAATAGTCTTGTACAGCAAGAATCTTTTATTACAGAGTGGAACACGCAGCTTAACCTACTGCCTTTGGCAACAGGTACATAAAAAGGGGCTTAGCAAAAAATTAGCTGAAGATTTTATCAAAACATGCAGTTTTTTGGAACCAGTGATATTCCTTCATGAAAAGGGCCAGTGTGGTTACCTAATGTCACCCTTTTTCTTTGTGGAGGCTCCGTGTATACAAAGAAAGGAAGATGGGAGTTGAAGAAATGAAAATTTGAGTGAAGCCACATGTAATTTTCTAGGCTTGATCACAGAGGTGGTAAATACTGAATTTGCTTCTGCTGTACAAGTTAAAAGCAACTGTCAGCTGAAATGAAACCAGTGTACACATAATAACATGTAATACTACAGCAGGTTTAGGTCCATCTCAGGTCTATCTGAAGAAATAAAAATGGATTCCTAGTCTTCCTATCTTCAGAAAAGACAAGATTATGATCCTAATACTTTAGTGAAAAATTCTGTAACAGTTATGTCTGGTTTTGTGAACCTCTGAACCACCATTCGCTTGCTCTGCTGTACATATGCATTCTTGTTTATGAACAGCAGCTGTAAGGTAGCAATAGCCTGAGGAAACTCTGCTAACCTTGTATCACTTTCTAGGTTGACAGTGCTGCTAGACTTACCTCATTAATTCAGTTAGCAAACTTGCAAGCTACTACATTGCCATAAGGGGTAGGGACAGCATACTCTCGTGTTTCATTTACAACAGTGACACAAAAATTTTCTATAAAACATTAAAATGTATAAAACTGTCATACACTTTGGAAATTGAAAATAATTTTTAAAGAAAAGTATTTAAAAAAATCCAAAACAAAAAACAAAACCACAAACACCAAAACCAGCTACATTGGAAATGTAATAAAACTTCAGCTAGAATATGCAGTGACAGAACTTTTACTGTTTTATGGCTGCTGAGCACCCATTGACTTTGGCAGCTTCACAGCAGGTCACAGAACATACCTGCACATCTCAAAGGATCAAAGCAGCCAGAATAATTCTACATCTTCATTTACAAGCTTAGCAGTGAGGCCAGCAACTGAAAGCACTGTAGGACTGAACTACCATTTCCCTGCTAAAGGCGTGCCTCAAAGGTGCACCAAGCAAAATAAAATCCTGACTGGCCACTTGTCTGTGCAGCATGAACTACAGCATTTGTTGTTCTGGCATTCATCACATCCAGTCCACTTGTTAAAACATTTATATTGCTTCGAGGGATTCCACTCATCATAAGCAGTGAATAAAAAAGGAGACAAAACACAGATGATAATGCTTGTTACACGGAATAACCACTCAACACAGAAATGTTTCAGTTTCTTCATTAGGCAACATTATGTAAGTCAAACTAGAACTGAATCAGCCTTAGCTTTATTATCTTTAAAAGTTACATGAAGAAACACTATAGTACAGATCTGCTACTGTCTCTGTAGTACAAAGCACAAGCACTTACACATGAACAAAGCTTGCAGGAACCAACTAATGTACTAAAACAGAGAAATTATTTTTAAGGTAATCATTACCATAATAAAGTCACAAGAGTCAACAATATTGTCATACTTTTTTTTTTTTTAACAGGCTACTGTGAAACTACACAAATTTGCTGTGATTTGTAACAGGCTATGAAATGAGACTGGAGTACCATTGTCATGTTGTTCTGGGATTTTTTTTTGTACAAGGAGTAGAAGATTTGGTCCTAAAGTTACTTCAAGGAACCTAAAAGATCAGGCACATACATGCCATTTCTATATGAATACTTACTGTCAGATAAATGGTATCAGACATGCACTGTTTCCAAAACAACTGAATATTACATACGTTCAGTAAAAGCAGGTATCAGTTCAGTTGCGCTGATAATATTTAAAGAAATTTCATAGTAGATATTCTATTTTCTTAACAAATGCCTTAAATGCCATATTGTTTAGATCTGTGACTTTCTGTCTGCCTTTGAAATCTTCTACTAGAATACACTGACGTATTTTCTGGATAAAAGAAAATAAGTATTTCTCCATTTCACAAAACCTTTCAAAACCTGTCATTTACCAATAACATTTTAAGGAATCTGAAGGGAACAGCACACATGCTGTTTTACTGCTAGACATAGAAGTTAGCGTTCTCAGAAAACCCCTGCGCCTTATGTAATAAGGCACCTTCACATTAAGTAAGCATGGTGCTCACAAGAAACATTAACAATGCAACAAGAATCTATAAAGAAGCTATTCCTAAAAATAATCTAACTATACTTACTTATATCAACATGTCTCTTCAATCCATCCAGTGTTAATTGAAACACCCAAAAATACAATTGCACTTGCTACTGAAAACTTGCAGGAACAGTCTTGCTTACAGGAAATTACTGACCCAGTTAAGTCAGTAATTTGTTCCAAACCAGTCATTTACCTTTTTGGTGCTTAAATAAAGTACCAAATTAACTATAAAATACTCCTTGGTTTCTTCCAACCACACCAGCTCAACACAGACTTTACCGTCTGAATCTGCATAGTCTGTGGTATAGATATGACCCATGTAATCATAAAGACCAGATGTCTTGGAAGACAGATCCATGTAGACTGGGGCACTGAAACACCAGAAGGGATTTCCAGTTTCATCCAAGAGAGTAACATCCATCACATAGCAGTCCTATAAACACAAGCAGAAGAGGTTATTTCCCTGTGCCATGGCACAGTAAGTAGATTTGTCCCTGATTATAGGAGAAATATCAAGGATTCAGAGAGCAATTTTTGGTACAAAGGCTAAAACCTCAAAATATAATTGACAGTGCTCTACTGCAAAGCAACAAATACTTATTTAGAGGTTTCCTAAAGAAAGCAGAATTGCAACCTACAGACATCAAAAACTGCTACAGAAGACAGCAATGCCAACCTATTTCAGATATTATTTCTTAAACACTTTAGCATCTGTGTTTCTCAATTATTAGTTATCTTGCCATTCGATATGAATAGTCCTTTAAATATGAGAAAGAAACCTGAGCTTAAACCCAGGCGCTAAACTTGTGTGAATGCAACAATGTTTGCAAAGATACTCAGAGACCATCCCTAAGGCAGTGTACACACACAATTACCCTTATATGTCAACTGTAAATGAAAGCTATACAGCACTTTTTGAATGGCTGCAAGCTACAGTTCCCCAAAAGATATAATCTTAAGGTATCTTTCTACCCTCCAAATAATTTTTCCTTTCAAAAAGCCTTGAAAATATTTCTTTATAATACCACACAATTACACTAGTTTCTAATACAAAATCAGGATGCCAGCTCTTGGTCACTTGCAAATGGATGGTTTCACATGATGTGCCTTAAAAGCATGTGGACTGCATGCCACGGTTAATATCAGCTGTTACCAAATCTCATGAGTTCTGAATCACTAAATGAATCAGGTTATCTTTCTTACACTGTATATATGCATTGCATGCAGAAGTATAACATGCTCCAAAAGCGTAAACAAACCAACATCACGTATTCCGTGCTAAAATTTGGAATGCTTTATTTCACCGTACTACATAGTTGCACTTCCACTGCTTTAACATTCTTTCACTATTATCATACTTCAATCAAACGATACAGAGCAGATGGCACAAACATAAGTAGTAATGTGATACATACAGTTTTCTTAAGTTTGGCACCATAGACAGTGCTGAAAATGAAAAATCCAAAACAAATCTGATGATCATTTAATAATTTATATAAGTTACAAATGTACTTGAAACAAGGAAGAATTACTATTTTGTGGTCTGACATCTTGCATATGAAAAATCAATTATGAAAAGTAAACCAGGGTGACCTTAAGTATTGGGTTTTGTTTTTTCTTCTTTACATGAATTTCCAACTACTTATATTTCAGCAATTAATTTCTTTTATAAAAAATACTCAGGAATGCCAAAAAAATAACCTCTTCAAAAAAAAAAAAAAAAAGAAATTCCTTAGAGTATTGGGCAAAACTAAATAAATCCAAAGCAGTGGCATGTTCTGCTGCGACCAATACTACTTGGCCTTCACAAGTTTCAAAAGTATTACAGATTCACGTTAAATGCCAAATTGAATTCTACCCTCAGCTATGTGTTGACACGTACAAGCTCTCACCATAAATGGTTAAAAAAAATATATATTAATATTGTTTATTTTTTTCCTAGAAACAAATACTTTCCTGCTATGACCAGGGACGCCTTCTACTAGACCAGGTTGCTCAAATTTCAAATCCCCATCCAATGTGGCCATGAACACTGTCAGGGATGGGGCAGCCACAGCTTCTCTGGGCAACCTGTGCCTGTGTCTTACCACCACCATAAAATAAATAAATAAATAGTTTCTTCCTAATGTTTAACTTGAATCTACCTTCCTTCAGTTTAAAAGCGCTGTTCCTTGTCCTATCACTACAGCCCTTGATAAAAAGTCTCTCTTACCTTCTCGTAAGCCCATATTTACATATTGAGAAGCCACAATAAAGTCTCTCAGGAGCTTTAATTTTCTGGTATCTGCCCAATAGCATGAAAATATCCTAGCTGTATGCTTTTCAAGTAAATTAAGCATGTTCTGTAATTAAGTGTTAAGATCTTACTAACTTTAAGCATGGAAATAGTTCCAACGAAATTAATAGGATACACAATAAAAAAAAAAATAAACTAATTCAAGTCTGAAATTCGTCAGCAGCCTGAATAAGCACCTATTCTGCATTATGGTTCTCAATAAACACTCATGGCAACCAAAGATAAATGACAATTCCCTTAAAAGTGCTTTCTTGTTAACTTGGATTCCTTCTACTTACCAATATACAATATTTTTAATAAAACACATAGAGAAAGAGTTATTCTTCTGAAAAAAAGCAACTCAAAAAAATTCAGTGTACACTAAGAAAAAAATGCAAGTGAACAGATTTGTCACTATACAAAAAATAAGAGAAAACATCACCACAAGCAATTAGAGGAAGCACTCAATGGAAACTGTAATCCAAACTCAACTATAGTTGATGTTCCCAACAGATACTAGTAGATTATTAAATTTTAAGAAAAATTTAATTCCACATTGCATAGGAAAGCTGGCTGACACTGTAAGCTATAAAACACGTATTTGAACAGCTATGAGCAAATTATTATGTTATCAAACAGTATTCCATCCCATACTTATGAAGGATTAGCAGAAATGAGGTTTATTAATTTTTTTTTTTTTTCAGAGAAAGTGCCAAAATTTAAATCAAGTTCTGAGCCAGATCGTATTTCAGTGATGCTTAAGTTTCATATGTCAGAATTTTTGGTACTTCTGAAATATTGAGGTAGATGAAATACATTTAAAAATATGTGCCTTCACCACTATTGCAAAATCTACAGAACTACTTTCTACCTTTCTTTAAAATGATTCTTCTAGGAATTCTATGCAAGAGAAGAAGGGAGAATTCCTCTCAAATACAAATGGTTAACCCAGCTGACCCATAAACATGACTTCAGGGCAAGCTGCTGGCTTCATGAATGTGGACTGTATTTCAGCCTGTGTCCATCAGCATTTTAACATCCTCCAGCAATTTCCAACCTTCACTGTGCAAAGAGAATCTTATAGTATTTCTGGGTCTCAAGACTTATTGCCTACAAAGAAACCCAAGCCAAACCAAAGAGTAAAAAAAAAAAAAAAGAAAAAAGAAAAAAAAAGAAAAAAAAAACAAAACAAAACAAAAAAAAACAAAACCAAAAAAAAAAACACCCCAGCCCCCGCAGTGTCTTTGCCAAGTAGAAAGCACTGGAGTCATCACACATGTATAATAGCTCTATCATGCAATGCAGACTCAAAAACAGGAAGGGTAAAACTTTTTATCTTCAAAATTTACATAATATTTTGCAATATTTGAATCGAGGTTTTTTCCTAATTACAGACATCTTTCACAAATAGAATAATTTTAATTAACACATTTAGGATGCATTAACATAATTCTGTTTTGAGGTAAGCACTTCCAGAATTAAAAATTATTTCTGACTGACCTTTACATTGCCTTCAAACACATCAGTTTCCCAGGATAAGCTAGGTGTCCCAATAAGAGGTAAGTGCTTCGTATTATCCTTTAAGCTTACAGCTGTGAGCTTCAAATATTCATCTGCAATGTCATCTGAAAATGTTAACAATATATAACATTATAGTACTACAAATCAAAATAAGCCCAAGTATAACCTAAACTTTCTCTCTGCTTGTCTTCATGTCTTTGGTTTCCTCCTGCTCACCAATACAGAACCCCAATACAGAACATGCACCAACTGCTAGATACCAAGCACATTTGAGAGAATTTAAGTCACAGTTCAGGGTTTTGATTCTAGATCTACAGTAGAAGTAGCACATATAAAAAACAACTGGGTATATTTGAGTATAAAAACCTGAAAACCAAGAATGCAAGGAGTAAATTCCATGTTCAGTATTTCAACTTCATGCCACCAGTGCCTCCATCACTGTCCACTCTCCAAGAGTCAAGCTCAACACATAACACATAAAATAAATTACGAGATACACACAACACCTCTTTTTTTAAATCTCTCTGCTCTGTTTGGTAACACAACCTATACAACAGGGTATATGGATAACTAGTGGTTCTCCCTGGAAAGGATATTGCACCATTTAAACTGACAGCCGTATGCCTTGATTTGAATCAAGTATTTAAATTATATATTTGTTCATTTTTAAAACAGCTTTCCAAAGGCTCATTTTTTTGACATAATTACTTTTTGATTTTATTATTGTCACTACACATAACCATATTTGTTTGGTATGTCTTCCTCTTCCCCTAAAAGAGATCAACTTTGCTCATTTCCCCTTGCTATCTCAGAAGGAAAGCTAACACTCCAATTATAACAAACAAGATCCCTGAACACAAAGGGAGGTGGGGGGAGAAAGCATCACAGGGTGACACAACCAGATTTCATAGTAGGACATGCCTTAAACAAATTTCCTTCAACAAGAGATAATCTCTTAAAGGAGTAAAGAAAAGCACTACAGACCTCAAAGAAAAAAAAGAATGAAAAAACAAAAAGGAAAGGAATTATGTATCTAGGACTTGCAGAAGACAGCAAGGGAGAGGATTCCCAAGAAAGTACTGCTTTTCAGGATCCAGTAGCAGGCCCTGGATGGTCAGATGGTAACTGATGGAGCTTGTATGGGTTTAAAATGCAAGTGGCAAAGGTGAAAAAAAGAGAGAAGTGTTTTGCCTGTGTTTCTCCTTCAAACAAGCCCAAGTAGCAATATGAGGCTGAAGACAGAAGAAGCAACATCAAAAGAATGCCTTTAAGTTAAAAAGCTATAGCCTCTGTGAATGAGCAGCAAAAACCTTTGCCTGGTGGCTGCTGAAGGCAGACAGCTGGGGGAAAAAGAGACTGAAAAAGAGAGCCCACAGCTAACCAGAAGCCAGAAGCTTCTGTGAATCGGTGCTGTGGGGCTAACTCTCAAGAGATGCTTGGCCACAAACCAATGCTGGAAAGACATGGCTTACAAGACAGGAGTCCAGAGAATATTTACTGTGTGGAGGAAGCAGGCCATCTGATAGAACATAGAAGCAGCAGGTTTTTCAGTACAGACCCTGTCTGGAATAAGAGTGTGAATACAGTGAAACCAACACAACTATGCCCAGAAGTATTTTGCATGGCTGAAGGAAAATGCATCACTCCAGTGATAAACACTGTTCTTGCAGTGAAGTCCTCGAGAACTCAAGTGAGAAAAATGTAAGCAGAATTCACTTTCAGGACCCAGCTCAAAGTGCAGAAAAGGATATTAAGCTGATACCTGCCCAAATGATTCATTTCTAAAACTCAGTAAATCAAATCCAAAGACAAGATTTCATTCCAGATAAAAATACTTCAGATAAATAGTCCGGCTTTACTGAGTGAACACTGAAAGCCCACACTTAGAGTTAAGCTTCTATACAAGAGATTTTAAACACCATTACGCAACAAGCACTTTTTCCAAAGCACCATTCTGTTATCTGCAATTCAGGTTCAAATGCAAGCAGCTGCTCCAGCCACCCACCCAAAACAAATGAAAAAATGTAATGGACTAAAAACACACTGGAAAAAGCACACTGGTAATGAATGAACCTCAGGACATGACTACTACTGCATAGCATCAACAGCATGAACTGCTGCATTGCTAGCTGGGTCACCTGATGAAGGTATAACTTATATCGCAGTTATTTCTTAACTTTAAGCCAGAATTGGAGATAGGTAACACAGATCAGGAATCTAAAGGTCAATTATTCATGGATTAGTTAATCCAGTCCTTAATTTTTTTTTTTTTTTTACATAAAAGCTCCACTGTAAACCTCATATCCAGAAGAAAGAAAAAGTAGGCCCAGAAATTAGAAAGAAGCTGAAGTGCTAAGTCTTGAAAACTCCCTTCCTCCTCCCAGTCAGATGAGAAAAGGAAATTAAAGGACAGAGCAAGCTATGTTAAAAATACCACGGCAAACAGAGGAAGGAAATTGGACAAGGCTTTCTTCAGTCTTATCTAGAATTTGTTTCATTGTCTCTTTTTAATATCTGCAGTCCAGAGTTTATGCAAGACACATACAGCAGCAAAGCATACCTTTAATAAGGTTAATATAGGTTATAGGGAACAAATTCTTCCACATAAAGAGAATACCAATATAGAGAACACATACAATGCAGACAAACCTCAGGGAAAGAAACAAATAGCCAAATAGTTCAAAAGCATTTATTTTAGCCAAAAAGCAAGCAAGCTTGTTTTGCTAACCAAGCCTTTATTGCAAGTTGTAATTGGATTGTTATTTTCACAGGGAAGGCTGTGCTTAACGCTAGGTCTGGTGGTGACAGCCAGCCTTACCATGCTGAAATGGTCATTTAAACTTGCAAATCAACCTTCAAGGTCAAGCAAAAACATTTCAAATACATGTGATATTTTATAAACAAATCTTAAAATCTCTTCAGACATACAAAAATCACCCCACTACATTTTGCAAGCACAATGTATTGACTTACATCAACAAGGAATAACACTGAAAAGCCAAAGCTTAGGCTAACATATGGTTATAAAGCTATGCTTAAAAAGTTGGAAACCTAGGTAAATACATTTCAAGAGTGTTTATGAAAAAGCTAGATGCAGTATCATGGCTTCTCAGTCATATGAAAGGCCTGTCACAGCTTCCTGACATGAGAAGCTTTCTAATGCTTCCAGTTCTATTTTAAAGTATTTAGCATATTCACCCTATAGTGTCCATCAACAAAACCATATTACCAATTCTGTTTAAATGGAAGGAAGCACAAAATAAAAGGCTAAATAACAGCCAAAGGAGTAAAAGAGTGGTAAGCCAGCCAGCTACTGCAGTGCAAGTATTTAAACAAAAAATTGTAAACCAGATATACATCATCCATTTGGTTCAATGAACTGTGATGTAAGTTTTTTAATTTAAGAATTTTGAAGAAAGAATTGAAAATAGAGCAACAAAATTAAGCACAACATTAATGAAGACAGACAAAATGAAAACTAGATGTGAACAGGTAAATCAGTTATTCTGCAGAATAACAAACGGATATTCCCTAGTAATGCAGAAGTGTCTACAGCTTCCTGATGGAAGCAAATAAGTATTTGACAACCAGCTGACAACTGCTTTATGTCTGAGGTTACGGAAACTGCAATTGGCATGTCACATCCACAATCTGAAATAAATCTGGATTGAGTAGAGCATTTTAAGCAACAGTAAGACGTCCTTCTCACTATGCCAGAGACCTCCATGTTTCAGAGCCCATCCAGAGAATGGGACAAAGAGTATCATTACAGTGGAGCCTAAAACCAAAATGCAACCTATCAAATATCACCAGATGGGACAAACCTACTCTGATGAACACATTCAGAAGCACCATCTTTACCATAAGGAACAAAGTGGACAACAAATTATCATGAAGATATATGGGAGCAGACAGCCATAAGCTGCCACACTACATCATTTCTGAACACAAATTATGGAGGAAATCAAACATTTTCCAAAAGGAATTATTGTGCAAGTACATGGAAGGGTCTAGATAACAAATGAGCTTATTGCCTAAAGAACTATGGCTTCAGCTGGCTGATGTCCTCTGAGAGAATGTAATGGCTGTCACATAGCTAAAGGACACCAAAAAAAAGCAGTTCAGAAAACACTGGTGATCATAAAACAGACTGCCTAACTGGCAAAGTGAGATGGCACCACAATCATATCATGGATATTTGCTACAATTGGCATAAACATCAACTTAACCTTTAACAGAAGTAGCTTTTAAGCTGCAAAAAAGTGATACCAACAAAACAGTGTGCCACATAGTGCTTTCTTTTGTACAGCTGTATTGCTAGAAGCATAAAATTTTCAGTTTAGAAAACAAAACATGACATTCACCTTAAAAAAAAAAAAAAACAGCAACTGCCACCAAACCCCAAAACCCAACTCTCTGGCCAATTTACAGATGAAATTACTTTTTTTTTTTTTTAGGGTATAAAGAGGAGTCCTGTATTGAACAACACCTCAGGAGAGATTTCTATTGCTACATGGATAGACTTTCACTGAAGTTTTACCCTTATAAGTATTTCTTTATTTCAAGCTTGCAGCTTTTCTGGAAACTGAAAACATACACGTTTCAAATTCAAAAGACTACAACACTCCACACTGTGCACAATGCTACAGTCTAAATGATAGTTCTTGAAGTCATCAGAAACAAAAAGTGTCACATGGGGAAATTTGCTCTAAGACTGCAGAATCGCTGAAGCCCGGTAACAGTGCCCTCTGTTGTCATCATCAAAACCAGTATTTTCTAAAAACAACAGAAGGCTCATTAGTACTGTTAGCAGACAAATAAGGGGGGAGAAGCAACTGATTTACAGTGTTTGATTTTAATTGTTCAAGCTTACTATTGTCTCGCCTGACAGAAAGACAGCTGTGTAGCTGTAGGCAAGGTTGTGCTGAAGTTAAGTCAAAAGAGATATCATCTATATATTTTGCAAAACTGTAGTACAACTTTTAGTACCTGAACAAGGATAGCCAATCATGTCTCATTAAAAGAAATGCTAAGAAATGAATAAAAGCAGCACAGTTAAAAACAATCACTGAAATTGCTTATCACACAATGAAAGGATGTCAGAATAGACTCCCTTAAGTTGACCTAAATAAAGTTGTAAATTCTAAAGTTCTCAGAATCTTTTGGAAATGTATTCAAATATTTAATCTGTCAATGCACCTAAAGTATACTTGAGAAGAATTAAAAGAAATAGGTCTCAAAAATGTATGAGGACAAACTTACTTTCCCTCATAGTATACAAGTGGAAGGAACATCAATCTACACCAAAAGCTGTGCCACTGCATTATTAATTCAGCACTGAAGCAAACAAAAATATCCTGACAATCTGCAGAACTAGTAGCTCAGGCCTGACACTACGTCAGTTTAATAGGCAGATTTCATACAGAGCAAGCTTACAGCACCACACAATGTACCATGCAGATATAAAAATAAATAAATAAAAATGATACAGTGAAGAAAAATACAGCTTACACTTACAAATCAACTAATGTTTCTCCCCTTAAAACAGAAATATTGGAGATAAAAGGAAAACATAACAGCAGGGATCATTTTAAAGTAGGACCTTACTGTTCTGCCAACTCTACCTTTTCTGCAGAAGAGGCTCTTAAATGTTCCACACAGGTAGGCGCAGCTTCTACCATGCATATCAAGATGCAGACTGTAGCCATGTAGCCCATATTCTGGGTCAACATCATCCAATAGAGGTTTATGAGGCGGAAGGGCATATTTACTTTAAAATAATAACAATAATAATAATCAACAACACAATACTATAATTAAGGGGGAAAGACTTAACAGAAAGAGTAAAGAGCCCTACCTTAGGAGAGATTCTAAGAGGGGAAAAAATTATTAGACAAAAAATCAAACATCTCCAGTTCCTCATACTTCTTTTAAGCTAATACAGTGTCTAATACTTCTCATCAGCTGTCCAGCCTAGATAAACGCAGAAAATATGGCATTCAACTTTAAAAGGTACATCTGCAAAACTCCAAAATAAGGAGTTATTTATAAACAAACAAACAAAAAAAACTAACAAAACCCACATCAGCTTAACTGTAAATCTAAAAGCTACAGAATTCCCTGAAATAGCAGTTATTGAAAATTTTGTCTGTGTCTAACCTAAGAGAAATTACTGCACACGAATGACCAGAAGAACCCAAATCCCAGAGGCAACTGAGCAGCTCCTACATAGGATCCTATTTGGTAGCAAGAGAGATAGTGTTAAGTATTACCTTCTGTGGAAAAGAGCCACACTAAGTTATAGCCAGTACTTGAGACTACCAGCAGGTCCCACAGTATCTGAGCAGAAAGCTAAGAGAGTGGGCTGGGGGGAAAAAAAATTAACCCCCCAAATTCTAACTTTTTCAATATAGCAAGTACTGGTACACTTGCATGACTAAATTATCTCCTTAACAGTATAACAATGGCTACATTTGAGTAGGAAAATACTTCTCTGGCTTTGTATGTAGTTACTGCCATTATTGTTTATATTAAACAAGCACAGTTGATTACTCCCTAAATACAAATATCTTACCAGCAGCCAATTTCAATTGTAAAACTCAAAGCTTTATTCAAAAGGTTACAGTTACTACCCATATAGGAGAATCCAAAACTTACACAGTAGCAGAACCCAAAGTGCTTCTCTCAAAAAGCTGATGATAATGAAGACTCGTCATAACAAAAGCAATTTCATTTTTCACCTGAAAAGTTAGTTAAAGTAGATGTATTTTCATCTGCAAGACTTTTTCTTCATAAGGTCTTCCTGAGCATTAAAATTCATAGATAAATGCTGCTGCTTATTACTCTATTACTGTAATAATGTTAATAACAGCTTGCTTTAAGGACTTTTATTATTCCTACTATATACTGCTACAAGAATACAGAATACATGTAAAAGGTCACAGCAATTCTATGAGAAAAGGATGGAAACTAGCCATGCTGGGGCAAAAGTTTCCAGCAGTCATCCATGAATTGCACTTGCCTAACTTCTACTTACTGCTTTAAACCAGATACCTAAAAAAAGTCAAATAGGCCTTACTCCCAGTTCCTAAATACCTAAGCATTAAGCTTATTTTATGTAATGAATTATCTGCAAAGAGGCTAACATCAGTGAGGAATACAGAACTACTCAATAGAAATATTGAATATCAAAGTAAAACCCCAAACGTCTTACCATATTACATGCTCTGAGGAAAATGGTACGATATACCTTCAATAGGCCTATATACCTCAAAGAAAACTTCAGAGCTCAACATGAGAACTAAATAGAGCCAAAGGTATCTACTGACTTCAAGAACACAGAATGCTAGGATTTCAGCTTTAAAAAATAAAAATAAAATGCATTTTTAATCCCTACATTTGCAAACACATAAGTCAACAGCAAAATAGATTATTTACTGCCAGCAGTCTGTTCTGAAAAGTGGGCAACTGTTGTTTTCATTTCTCGGGGTTACCAAACAGAAAACTGCATCCTCTACTCAAACCTTTTTTTTAAGCTGCTTCTTTAGCTACTTCTCTGCACTTTTTGCAATGCAAAATTACAACTATAAAGGATGCAAAGAGAGATTTATAGAGAAAGACAGAGTCTCTCAGTCTTTCTCTATCCAAACATCAAAAGGCCCACATAATCTGTTCTTGGTTGTCAAAATTACTAGCATTAACAATTTCTGTTACACAGCTATGTGTAAAAAAACAAGATGTGTGCCATTTATGATTATCACACCCACCTACATTTAACAGCCTAATGTTACTCTCCCACACAAATGATAAGAACAGCTGTTCAGAAAAGTAAGCAGGAAAAGTATACCAGAGCAAGGCACTCGATGCTTAACAACTTTGTAGAATTTAGTTATGACTAAACCATTTCCAGGTGCTGAAAAACTTCTCTTTCCAAGAATGAGAAGGGGTGATACATTAGCAGGACCACAGGGACAACATATGGACATAAATCTACTAAACTTCTGAGGATACAAAAGAAATGGCTGTTCACTTATTAGAGCTTCTCATAGATTGAGACAACTCATAACAGGTTCATAAAGGTCAGCCAGTCAGGTTTTCTAAGAAATGGACACCTTTAAGCAAGGGTGAAACAAATATTCCTTCTGTGGTTTTAAACAATTCCTCTGGTGATTGTGCAGATTTGAAGTAGCAAGAGCTTCCAGCTGGAAATGAGACATGGCTTAGAGCAACTATTCACAAACTCCCTCAGGGAAGTTCCTTGCCAGTGCTAAATAATATGTCTACGTCATTAGCATGGCTGGAAGAGGAATAAAGGGCTGCCACCTCTGAATTCAGTCCAAGAGCTGAACACCTCAGATAGGCTTCCATAGCACCTAATCGTATCCAATTTCAGGCAGACAACAATGTGCCAGTGTATTCAATGCTAAGACACAGGTTCCTTTAGAGTAGGAATCTACTTCAGATGTTCTGCACTGCTCTCTAAAGACATTCATCCCTACATACATCCTACACAGACTAACTACTTAACTTAGACACTTGACAGCAAGAACTGAATATCCCCTAAAGGGCAAAATGTACAGTGCTCCTACCGCTGACTACCTGGCAACATAAATTAAACAACTAGCAAAGTTGCCTTGTGGGAATTCGTTGCTTTGAGTGATGGGGACAGGGCAAGGCGTGACTTAAGGGAAGAAGCACATCCCACCTGAAACCATTCTCTTTAAAATGTCTTTAGGATATTAAACTTTGGCATGTGAAGAGTGCAAAATAAATAGAACAGAACACAGAAATAAGATTAGTATAGTATCTGATAACAGTTATGTTTCGTAGCTTATTTTTCTTAAAGGTGGATTTTTTTTGGAAAGTATAGATAGTCCTGCAAAAGCTCTTTAGAATACAATAAATCATGAACTAGCTCTCCCTACCTGCATTTTCTTGTTCTTAGTTTAGACAAGATGTTTCAAAACACGAAGGAAAAAAGAAAGGTGGGAAAAAAAAAACCCAGAACTAAACCCCAACCTCCTACCCCCAAACTCCCCAAATCCCAAACTACCAGGCAAAATAATCTGTTTCTTCAAGTCATAATGCAGTATCAAAACAAAATGTTTATCTTACCTTCCAAAGTCCCACTATAAGTCCTGAATTCAGATAGAAGAGTCGGACAAGCTTATCGGCACCAATTTCAACACCTTCTTCAGTCAAGTTAGCAAGACGATATTCAGCAATTAAGGAACGATGACAAGGTCTTTGAAAAGAACACACAGAATGTAGCAATGTATTTATGAGAAGTTCAGCCTAATCTCATTTTTTAACTCTGAAGACTGACAGACTGCACATGATGAAAATGATTTTGAAAGCATTCAGGTACAAATTTTACTTCTGAACAACTACACCATTCTAGAAGGATCTCAACACCTAACAAGAAACAAAAGCCACCATAGGATGGCCTAATACAGAATTCTAGAAACATAGAATCAACTAGGTTGGACAAGACATTTGAGATAATCAAGTCCAACTAGAAAAACTGATCTACTTGCCTAATATTTCAAAATGGCCACAGAATTACTTTATAATTTGTTTTTAATACTATATTGGTACTAGATGGAATCTCTGGACATCTGTCAGTATGAATCCAGCTACCAAGAAGGTAAGTTCTTCCTCCACAGAAGTGAATTCCAAGGAAAGGATCAAATCACACATATAATAAATTAAAAGCTTCTCTTACAAGCAGCTTTCTTTTTTTAGAAATTGTTTTTCTAGATTTTGCTGGTAATTAAAGCAAATTAGCTCCATAATATCCTTTAACTAAAGGTCATACCTCACGGGCATTCTTATCGGCTAATGACACATAACGAGAGCAGAAAGCAGAGTCTGTGTTACCTATTCAGAATGGAGAAATAACCTTTTCTAAAACCTTCTGCAGATTTATGCTCTTACGATATTCAAAAATGTTTCTAGCTTTCCCAAAAGTTTCAAATACTATCACCTGCCACTATACACTGCTAAGAAAACAGCAAACAACAGGAACTTCATTGCTTTACCTTGAACTGTAAGTTTGGAGAAGAGATGGGACATCAACCTTCGCTGGTTTTAAGTCAAGCAAGCTGGTATAAATACAGGGAACTAACCAAAGTCCCTGCACTAGCTCCTTATAGTCTTAACATTCTCAGTAACATTCTGATATTTGTGAAATCATTACCTTCGTGTATATTCACAAGCACTAAAAACTTGTAATTCTGTGAAAGAAATACACTAGCTGCTCGCAAGTTTTATTTTACTATTTTCTACATATGAATCATCATCTTGGTAAAGCAACTACATTTTCCACATAATCTGACTGCAAGACTGATGTATCTGACTACACAAAAGGCTTCTTGATTTTTTTTTTTTCTTTAGGCAAATACACTGCTTATTCCTGAAGAACCCTGGGGTTTGTACGTGAGCAGTTTGTTCTTCAGTGCTATACTGGCTATGGGTTTTGTATAAGAAGCATGTAGCTGATACTGCATATACTAAAATGACACAGACACGGTAAACTCCTTGACAGCATCTCAAATACACGCTTTTAATTTAAACATCTTTTCTCAGAGTATCATGACAGAAAAATATTGTACACACTTAAATTACAAAACGACAGCTATCCCACATTGTGCTGTGGGCTACTTTACGTGCATGTTCTTATATTGTACGTGTAGCCAAACACAAAGCTCCCTAAATTCACATATGTACCTATCAGATAGAAAAAAAAATGTTAGTAACACAGATTACCTTATTGTAGCAACACAAACATTGATGGACTGTCCCTATCTGAACTTCTTACATTAATTCCTCCTAGATCTACATATTTGTTTCATGCTTATTTGTATCTATGCCTTAGATTCATCTTTCCAAGGCAGGACATAACAGTCTGTATCTTGCATGCCAGTAGCTACATTAACCTACAAATTTATGTCATAGCTTGCTGGATATCTATTTGTTGCTAAAAAGCTCTAGCAATGAAGAGGACATAGGTTTTGGAAGGAATAATACAGAGCGGCTTTCTCAGAAAGAATTAACCTGCTTAGTTAAACTACCTGAACATACCATAACATGCTTAGCTCCTACCTGAACATATTATGAATCAGCTACACAAACCTTTCCCAAAAAAAATTCTGTGTTAAAACTCACCCATTCTTGATGCGAGCTTTGCTTTGGTCAGGAAGCAATGGTATAACTCCAAATAGTCTTAGAGTTGACAGGATGTCTAAGCATGGCCAGTTTGTACTATGCCACAGTATAGTAACAGATGTATCCTTAAATGACAAGTTTGCTTCCTCCATTACATGTTCCTTTCCAATTTTGTCCTTTAGAACAATTATCCAACTCAAGCCAGAGGCTCTGTATTTAGAAATTGAGAGGGAAGAAGGGTGTTTTGGGGAAAAAAAAAAAAAAAAAAAAAAAACAAGAAAAAAAATGCAAAAAGAAAAAAGAAACAAACATACAAAAACATTAAAATTCTCAAAGTGGCAAAACTTAAACTGTGCTTCCCCAGAATTTTGACATCTCTACTAACCGCTACTTATACTTTGCAGGCTAGGTCATTTATAGGCTACCACATTTCTTCCCATTCTGAAATACATTTTATAACTCTATTTGCATATCCCCCATTGTTTCCAAAACCATCAATATTCTGTACATTGCTCTTGAGTAAACATCTCCTGTGATAAGGCATTGCTTACTTCATAGCTTCTTTGTTTTTACATGGAAGACCTGTATAAGGATCTACAGGTTTAACAAGTTGCATTACTCTAGCTTTGACAACAGCTATTTGTTTGAAGATATATTCTTTCTTCCAGTACCCAGGCCTTCTATCATGCAGAGCAGCACAGCCCAAGGAAACAGTTTCTGTTTGTTCAGACTTCATTTTCCAAATTGTCTTTTTTGGTTGAAAACAACTGGAATAGATTTTCTGCCAGATTACACTGAAAATAAAAATAGAATAAAGAGGAAAACCACATAAATTTCAAAAAATAGTTATTTAATTATTCTTATAGGCTTGTCTCAGCTACAACTGAGCATAATGTTGGCAGAAACATATAAAGCCCCAGATTATTAGTATTAGCCAAGGAAATGCAAAGTCACAGTTGTATACTTCTCCACTTTTTCCCATTTTGACCTTCCAGCAGCTCACATGAGGTCATTTTCCCTGGTGCAAACATAAAGGCTTAGGAACCAGAAGATGGTAGATGTCAGCATTTCTCATGGGCTCACTGGGTTACCTCAAAGAACATGTAATCTCTGAACACATTTCTTAACTGGATTACGTATACCACATGAAAACCACTTACAACCTTTTGCTCTACCACAAGGATAAAAAAAAAAAAACCTAAAATATATGCAGTTCTTACAATATGCCAATAATGTTGATAAAAATCTCAACTACAGAAATTGTTTTACTATTTTAGAATGTAGAATAATCAGACATTGGGCAATTTTATGTCGCACAATAGCACGTTAGAGTGTGGTGGTTTTAAAAAAGCCTCCCTTCACCTTACGCTGCCACTTCACACTAACTGAAGCCGATTAAAAAAAAACAACAACAAAAAAACACCCAACAAAGCAAAACAATATATATCTGAAAGCTAGCATGAGGAAACAAAACGAAAGGTCCTGTCTGCCTTTCTGAAAATATAGGATCCAGGATGAAGCTCAGAAACAGCATAGCCATACTCAGTGACTTAAAAGAAAACTGATTAAGGTTAAGCAGTTACTTCAGAAAATTCCACCCTGAAACGATTCATCTCCCTCACACAAAATCTGCTAGCAGAAAAAGTGGTTTAATGCCTCTTATTTAACAAAGTGGGGTAGACAAAGACTAGAATCATCTATACTTGGTGGTGGTATTACTATCATGTCAATCCATTCTGCACTCTCTTTTGAAAAGCTCAGAGAAGAGATATCTTTTTGAAGAGATCAAAGAAATATGCAACAGGAACGATGGGTTCACCTCTTTCCAGTTAAGAAAATTATCAGATCACATCTCCACCACCCCCCCCCCCAAACTCCAATATCTCTAGGGCAACTCATGGAATATTAAGTAAAAGATTATACAAGAATTCAAACAACAACCTGTGAATAAAGGTTTCGAGTAAGTTTTCCAATTTTAAAGTGCTACACAGTCTACCTAGCTGCACAAGAGAAAATTTATAGCAAGAGAAACAAATTCTCAAGAGAAATTCTCTACCATTCATAAGCAAGATTACCTCTACCAGCCCTCATTTATCCCCAGGCAAACTTACACTAAGGTGCTTTGTAATGCATTTTTTCTCTCCTTAAAGAATTAAAGCATTCAAGGGCTGAATCCATCCCACACTACCTCCTACCCATGAAAACCATGCTCACTTCATCAGCTGCTGAGACCACATGCCAAGAGCTAGGCTCTTTGTTATTGATGCAAAAATGCTCAGGAATTATGCCAAAACCTTCCAAGCTGCTGCTCTGCAGATATATGCACAATTTCATCCTGCCACTTTTTCAGTCAAAGCTCTTTAAAATACACAGACCTGTAAGTTTCTATGACAGATAAAGAGAGGTTCACAGTCACTATGAGCTTTTAAGTTTCCTTTCCAAAGTTTGAGGGGGGTAGCATATATGAAGAACAATCCTGTAAGTAAAACAAAGGCTTAAGATACTTCAATTTTGAGCCCAGAAAGGAAAACATAACCCAGTTATCAGATAGTATAAAACATTTCTGGTGGAGGGAGAAAATTGTTATTTAACTCCAAAGCATCTAAGAACTGCAAGATGATGGAAACAGCGGAGTGATGTCCTTGATACAACATCATCAGGGAAAACTGAGCAGTATATCATCTAAGCGGTCTTACTCAGCCAAAAAGTCCACTAAGATGTTCTCCCATAACCCTCTCCTGTGAACTAGAAACCCCTTCCCAACACACACATAGGAAGAGATACTCAACAGCTGGCTGCCGTTTTCAGCACGGTTTAGTAGTAAGCACTTCCTGCATTTTGAAGGTACGGTCTCAGGCACTGTAGGCTGAAGAAGACAGACTTACCACTAATACCTACCACTCTTCTCCTCACTCATTGCTTCCTAATTTCCCAAAACAATATTCTGCAAGCAGGTGAGAAATCAGTTCAAGAAGTTCAAAAAGTCAATTATGGCAGGGAGGTAAGGAGAAAAATAAGGGGGACCTGGAATCACAAGTGTTCAGGGAGGTATCACTGTCCCTTCATCCTCAACTTCTGAAGAATTCAGGGCAGATAAATCAAAAAGGCATCCAGTAGGGAAGCACAAATTTGCCCCTTTACGGCAGAATACACACCACTTTTGCTTCAAAGTGTTAAGTATAATATTCATCTCAATGCTTCCTATTAGACATTACAAACAAGCCAACCCAACCTCTTACTGCTAATTCAAATGCCAGAAGTGAACATGCAGTCAGCCACACTTGATGACCACAATGGCAAAAGATCATCCCCTGTTCTCTGGCTTCTCACTTCCTCTTACGCAAGCACTTTCTGCTGGTGAACAAAATCCTCAGGCTTTCAGACACACTACCTATGTGAGTTTCCTACACTGCACGACAGGAAGGCTGGAATAATACCACATGCTGAGTGGGATGCAGAAAGAGGGGTCAGAAACAATTCCCTGCCTTCAATATTTACATTGCACACATCAGTGACAAGGAACTGTTAAAGCAGAGACATTATTTGAAGAGCCAAAAGACAAAGCACGGCATTCGGCAGCACAGATATATCACGATGAAAGACTGAAGGTCCTATTGCATCAAGGACAGTATCTTACAATATCATCAAAACATACTCTTTCTAAAAAACAAGATCAGATTTGTCACAGAGATATGCAAGAACTTTAATTAAACCACAAGATTCAGGGACTCAAGAAGGTTCATAGAAATCCAGCAGGAAGAAGTGATCTATTACCACCAAGTCAGTCTTCTAGATAAGGGAAAGCATCTCTTCCTCAAATCCCATTTGTGCACATACAGTAATCCCTATTGAGATTAGTAAAATGGAAACAGACATTGCTGAGATGGAGAAAGATGAATTGGCTTCCCATGAGCAGCCACAATGATTTTATCCTACCTTACTATCCTGAAGCAGAAAATGCGTATCAAGATACACAGTCTGTGTCCACTACACAACTGTTATCTACATGTACCTGCTGACAGACTCAAAAAAATTAATCTGGATAATGGCCTTCCCTTCAAATTCATCAGTTTGAAAGGTGTCAATGCCAACGTTAACTGACTCATTGTACAAGCTTTGGTAAATAAGTGAGAAATGGATGAACACCAAGATGCAGCAGCTTCCTATACAGGAAGACATTTTCTGATTTAAACAGCACTAATTCAGCAGAATCCTACAAAAAAAAAAAAAAAAAAGGATTACGCAGGTGTCCTAGTTAATCACATACCAACGTATCTCCTGTTGATACTTACACAAAATTATCACGATATTGGTCCTATCAATCTGTGAACTCTGTATAAGCAATTGCCTACAAAACGTGGCAGTATTTACCTTCACCCCTGTTTCAGTTAGAAATCAGCAAAATTTGACAGAAAGAGCAACAGATAAAACCCACTAGTGAATCCCCTGACTAAACTAAACCCTCTGCAAAAACCTGACTGAAAGAGCTAAATAAGGAGGACCTCAAAATTATGAAAGCCGTGACAATTCTAGACAGCTACTGGCTACACACCAGTAAGGGCTGACTGAACTAAAAAGCCTGTGCAGATGCATGTGAATACAAGCAAATATATGCAAATAATAATAACAAAAAAATGATAATAGCTACATTTGAAAACACTCTATTTAGTTTTCGCCTCATAACTCCCATTAAACTCATCAGAGCTTGTACAGCTAGAATTCCATACAATACATTCTACCGTGAGCTGCGTGGTGTATTTTCAGCAGAGCAATTGTCAGGAGGTATACGCATCAGTGCTCTGGCATGACCGAAACTAAATTAAAAAAGACTCATAACTCAGGAAAACTCAACTGCTGCACGATTAAGAGTAGCACTTATGCTTCCCTCTTCCTTACTTGTCATTGGCCAGATGATAAAAGTGCCTATTCACACAACCAACAGCCAACACGGACGCAGTGTCCAAATAGGAAAATATCTTTATCAGCATTTCTGATGGCATGCTGGAAAATAAGAAAAAGAGAAATACCATTAGACTTGCCTGCAAACCCCAGAAATTACAATGTCAAAGAATTTTAATCCTAAATCAGAGCAAAACAAGAGATGGAAACTATGAGCTTGCGAATAACAAATCAAAACTCATCAGAAGAGTTAATATGCAGAGTTTGGGTTCTGATTAGTATCAGTAGTAAAAGGCATTTTTTTAAAACCATTTAACACAACCTATTCAAGTGGCATAGCAACATTACACGAAAAGTCTCATGTCAAAATGGGTTAAAATTAACAAAGTTTAATGAAAATGCAAACCTGTAACTGCTTCATTCAACTTCAGTTTCTCACTGCTTGTAGCATGATTTTAACACACAGTCCACAACCACTAGCATTTGCCAGAACTGCCTATACTCAATCTCCTCCTCACTGCAGCATCAGAGCTTAGGATGAATGAGGACATAAACATCACAGCCAGAGAGAACATGCTTGACCTCACAAAAACGTTCAAAATACATGTGCTGAAGGGTGTCATACATTACTCATATATGTGAACAGAAACATATGAAACGCAAAATAAGAGCTTAACAGCACTTCCCAAACATTAATGTTTCTATGCCTCTGTAAGGCTGCCTGAAATAGAGGTGCTAGCCTAAGTAGAAGCACAATATAATATGGAGCTGAGCAATTTGTGATTTTTGTATTAACAGATAGAGAGCTCATACCCTTACAGCAGTATCTGGTAACTGCACAGTTTTTAGAAAGATGCATTTTATACTCTTAAGTCTTGGAGCATGACAGGATAATAATATCAAAATCACAACTGAAAACACAAGGTGCTATGAAAGTCAACACTTCAGCTGTGCCTCTTGTCCGTTTACCAGTGCCATTTACAACCCTTGCAATTTCTAATACTCTATCCAGAAGCACACAGCTTTCAAGCACAAAAAAAATGCCAATACACAGCAGGTCCTGAAAGAGCAGGCAAATAAAGTTGCTAAGCCACTGTCCATCACATTTGAAAAATCACAGCAGTCAGGCAAAGCTCCTGACAACAGGAAAAAGGGAAATATAGCCCCCATTTTCAAGAAGGGAAAAATGGATGAGCCAAGGAACTACAGACCAGCCAGCCTCACCTCTGTGCCTGGCAAAATCTTGGAGTAAATTCTCCTGGAAGGCACGCTGAGGCACATGAAAAACAACAAGGTGCTTGGTGACAGCCAGCATGGCTTCACTAAAGGGAAATCCTGCCTGACCAATCCGGTGGCCTTCTAGGATGGGGCTATGCAACTGATGGACAGGGGTAGAGCAGTTGATGTCATCTACCGGGACTTGTGCAAAGTGCTCGACACTGTCTCACATTACATCCTTGTCTCTAAGTTGGAGAGACATCAGTTTGATAGGTGGACCGCTCTGTGGATAAAGAATTGGTTGGATGGCTGCACACAAAGAGTTGTGGTCAATGGCTCAATGTCCAGCTGGAGACCAGTAACGAGTGGTGTCCCTCAGGGAACAGTGTTGGGACCGGTCTTGTTCAATGCCTTTGCCGATGACACAGACAGTGGGACTGAGTGCATCCTCAGCAAGTTTGCCAATAACACAAAGCTGTGTGGTTCGGTTGATATGTTGAAGGGAAGGAATACCATCCAGAGGGACCTTGACAAGCTAGTGAAGAGGGCTAATGCCAACCTGATGAAATTTAACCATGCCAAGTGCAAGGTCCTCCACCTGGGTCGAAGCAATCCCAGGCACAGCTCCAGGCTGGGCAGAGAGAATGTTCAGAGCAGCCCTGACGAGAAGGACTTGGGGGTGTTGGTCAATGAGAAAATGAACATGAGCTGGCAGTGTGCACTTGCAGCCCAGAAAGCCAACTGTATGCTGGGCTGCATCAAAAGGAGAGTGACCAGCAGATCGAGGGAGGTGGTCCTGCCCCTCTGCTCTTGTGAGACCTCATTTGGAGTATTGTGTGTAGTTTTGATGTCCTCAAGACAAAAAAGACATGGAATTGTTGGAACAAGTGCAGAGGAGGGCCACGAGGATAATCAGAGGACTGGAGCGCCTCCCATACAAAGATAGGATGAGAAAGTTGGGTCTGTTCAGCCTGGAGAAGAGAAGGCTGCATGGAGATCTCATAGCAGCCTTCCATTATCTGAAGGAGGCCTATAGGGATGCTGGGGAGGGACTCTTCATGAGGGACTGTACGGAGAGGACAACAGATTCAAACTTAAACAGGGAAGTTTAGAATGGATATGAGGAAGAAATTCTTTACTGTAAGAGTGGTAAGGCACTGGAATGGGTTGCCAGGGAAGTTGTGAATGCTCCATTGCTGGTGGTGTTCAAGGCCAGGTTGGACAGAGCCTTGGGTGACATGGTTTAGCGAGAGGTGTCCCTGCCCGTGGCAGGGGGGTTGGAACTTGATGATCTTAAGGTCCTTTCCAACCCTAACTGCCCTATGATTCTACAAAAACTCAGAATCCTAACTGCACTAACATAGTGATGATTGTGCCAAAACTTGCACAGTTATTATGTGAAAAAACTCAAACACTGTAAGACCAAAGCAGTCAGTGCATTTATTCCAGAGAGAATTTAGAAATGATTTCTTAAAAATCTGCAGATAAGCTAAAATAGTATGCTTGATCCAGAATTCTCAACAGTAGTTTTTACAACAATATTACTTTTTGTTTCAAAGAAGCTGAGAAAATGTAATTTTTTTCCTTTTCTTTCATACCAAATTAACAGTGTAAGGGGATTGAAAACTGCCCATCCAATGGAAACCAGAGACACAGCGACATAGGAAGTTACAAAATGTGTATTAAAAAATTAATCTTTCCTGTAATATATTCTCAGATGTCTTCTGTAGAAACCTAAATCATTTTAAAAAAGGAAACAACACATGACTACATGAAAGTGCCCTTTCACTGCCAAACATGAAGGGAAACGTCTGCCTTGCAGCAAATACGGAGCAGCCACTCTATTCCTCCCCGCTCATCCCACTCCACCAGCTTAAGCCCCTCTATACAAAGCAACAATCATTAAGAGAAATTTAATTCCAAAGTGACTTTTATAGAAGTAATACAATAACAATTTTTATTCTTGAGGAACTACACAGGTCATGATTTGCAAAGGAGCTGCTGAAGTCTTACCGACATACTTCATATAAACCTAGAAGAGGAGGCGGGGAAGAACCATGCCGGATAACACCAGAAGGACAACACAGGATCAACAAAGAAGGCCAGGAATGCAAATGCTTCCTTTTCAACTCAAAACATCTGATATGGAACTCTCCATATAGTAACTATAAGCAGTCAAAAGATAACATATAGTCTGCAAGGGGTGTTTTACTTTTAAACTGAAGATACACTCACCTCTCAATACCCAAATTAGTCTCCGGTTTTATGGAAGGTGTCAAATACAGACTTTTAATTCCAGCATGTACACCTCTAGAACCTCCCTGAGGCCTGGCAGCGGAGCTCCTTGACCTATTTCTGAGAAGGAAAAGCTTTTAGGAATAACATCATCACAAAAAGCAGGAATATGCATATTGTGCACACCTAGACTCCACATTTCAAATGAGACAGGATTCAGGGAATACACTATATGAATTCTCTGGACATTTGTGAACTCATGACTTTCAGTTCAGAAATCTGAGCAATTATCACAAAGTTAAAATACCTGACATCAGGAAGATGCTAGATTTAAACTCATAGGTATCTCTCCTGTGATTAACCTCTTACAGTAGTCAGAAGGGAACAGTGTTGCACCACTAAATCATTTTGAAATCAGTAGAAATCCATTAACATCAGAGAGCTGCACCACTGTTGCCACCATAATCACGTTCCAAAAGTACCCCAGAGATGCTTTTGAGCGATCCAAATTTGTTAAGCTATTCAAAGATATCAAACAAAACAGTACCATGAAACTTGCTTGAAAACTGACAAGGCTCAAACAGAATTCCTTGGACTACACAACCATACTTGTGTACAGACTACAGAATCATATTTGAAAGAAAATTATAGTCTTATTTCAGATTTCCCCCTGCTAAAGTACCCACGAATATGCAAAGTGCATGCTAGTTTAACAGGCAAAATGCTCTTATTATCAATGCTCTTATTGCTCGCTAACAAGAAACAGTTTTGACAAAAATTTATTTCTTTTACTAAAGAAAGTAGCTTTGTTATTTTAACACAAATAAATTCTTAAAATCCACCTGGCCACACATTTTTTCCAAGTTTCCTGACAGTAAGAATTTTGGAAGCTGTAACTGTGAACACTATCACTCAACCACAAAAAAATATTCATATGGGAGTTTCAAACTTAATCAAATCCTTAACACTTCATACCCACTGACGCCACAAAGCAGACAGAGCTCCCCATACATTTTGTTGGTGACAGTTTATATTGCCAACTGACTTTCCAGCACCTGGTCAGTCCAGCTCTGGGTTTCCAAGAAACCAATTAATTTTTGGGAATGAAATTACAAACTGATTTTGAAGTACATGGGTACCACGTACATTTAATGCACACTGTTCTTGAACTGAGCTTGGTTTGTGCTCAAAGAAAAATAAAAATCAGAAAGAAAAGAAAAACTTTGCCTTACATTTTCAACTGTGCTAGGGAAAATAAATAGATAAATAAATAAATCCTTGAAGTTCTACTGGAAATTGTTATAAACATGACCCAAAATTACACACATTTCTGCTTGGCTGAAATGATACACTAATTTCACTGACAGGTTGACAGAATTAACAACTACTGTATGTCAAACACACCCTGAAGGTCAAGCAAATGTTTTACTCATGTATTATTATCAAGAAGTACACTTAATCAATAAGGCTATAACAAACTGCATTTTTCAGAAGCCAAATGAAAGGACTCAGGGTTATAAGTCATGTTCAATAGCAGCAGAACTACCACTTCTGGATGTTTCTGGGCAGCATATCCCAGCCTATTCCCCTATCTATGCTGAAAGCACAGACACTTAGCTTGGGCAAATTCTAGACTGACATACCTACACGGATGCCAGGTACAAAAGTAATTTAGATCACGTGCTGGATCCAGGTTTTTACAACACACTTTACCTGGTACAAGCATAACTTGCATTGTCTCTATTCAGTCCTTCTTGCTCTCTTTTTAACTACTCCTTGCATCTTTACCTCAGGAAGGAGTTTCTAAAGCATGAGAAATGCTGCCTACACACACCTTGAAAACTTTGATATAGTAGTACCTACCACTTTTGTAAGCTTCAATTCAAAGAAAGTACTGAATTTTTTGCATGTTCCAAGCCAAAAATATTAAGATATGCAAAAACTACAGCAAATCCAAACCTATTTTTTTAAGAATTGTATCTGCTAAGAAAGAAATTAGAACTAACAGAACACTTTCACGCTGTATTGACAAACCTTGCCTGCCCAAGTTAAAAATCAATGTTACTCTCCCTCTTTTAGAGACTTCTAGTAACAAATAAGATGCTCCTGCTTAGAGGCTGAACAATCTCAACTGCCATTTCATTATCTTTCAATTTGTGGGACTCAGTTTTGTACCAATATTTACACTTTCACACCCTGTGGTACTTGCAAAGTACTATTGGGGGTTTTGCTGGCCAGGGAACAAAACTATTTCAAAGAAAGTATACAAAGCTTTAAGTAGTGACAAACCCTGACTCCTCTAGAAGTTAAATGCATACCTGGCAATAAACAGAAATGACAGCAATGTATTGACATCTTGTTTCTTTTTTTCTATTAACAATTCCAAAGCCTTTTAGAAAGGCAGGTATTAGGCATGCCACTTACAGGTTAAACAAATGGGGGAAATGAAACTGCTACAAAACCCAAGGTGCTACAAATGAATTAGCAAAAAAACCTGCTTTCTCAACTTTGCCTCTAAGACTTAAAGTATTGGAATGTGATAGATTATGGTTCGTGTTAAAAAAGGAAATAGAGAAGTGATAGTTTGTTACAAAATATGGAAAGCCATGAAACGAGAAACCATTAATATGGGGTGGAAAATAACTGTACGAGAAACTGAGTTATTATATCCAAGGCAATGTTTATAAAAAGTCGCCATCCATAACTTCATTGAGTATAAGAAAAGCAAGTGTTTAGAAAACATGGGGTTAAAATACTTTTAGCCTAACTTAGAGAACAATGTT
>JASSUY010037163.1:0-15135 GCA_032466535.1 Forpus xanthops
CTCTGCTCTCGTGAGACCTCACTTGGAATATTGTGTGCAGTTCTGGTGTCCTCAACATAAAAAGGACATGGAACTGTCGGAAAAAGTCCAGAGGAGGGCCACGAGGATGATCACAGTACTGGAGCACCTCCCCTGTGAAGATAGGATGAGAGTTGGGTCTGTTCAGCCTGGAGAAGAGAAGGCTGTGTCCAGATCTCATAGCAGCCTTCCAGTATCTGAAGGGGGGTGCTGTAGGGATGTTGGGGAGGGACTCTTCATTAGGGACTGTAGTGATAGGACGAGGGATCATGGGTTCAAATTTAAACAGGGGAAGTTTAGATTGCATATGAGGAAGAAATGCTTTCCTGTAAGGGTGGTGAGGCACTGGAATGGGTTGCCCAGGGGGGCTGTGAATGCTCCACCATTGGCGGTGTTCAAGGCCGGGTTGGACAGAGTCTTGGGTGGCATGGTTTAGTGGGAGGTGTCCCTGTCTATGGCAGGGGGGCTGGAACTAGATGACCTTGAGGTCCTTTCCGACCCTAACTATTCTATGATTCTGTGACTGTGAGATGAAGAAAACCTGGTACATAGAAGAGAAACTGAAGAAGCTCTGGGCCCATATTCCCTATGGACTCAATCCTCCACCTGGGACACCCTACCAAAGGCACCCTCAAGTAAGTGCTACTGTAGGCAGTACCAGGTGTAATGGCAATACCCCTTTTGCTTTCAATGCATTATTAACCTTAACTAGCTCCAGGGACAAGGGGATTGAGAACTGACAGCTTCATCTTCTCCGAAGGAAGGCCAAAAAGCTAAAGCCTCCCCCCCCCAAACCTCCCTCACCCCTTCTCCATCATTTTTCCATACAATGGAACGTGAATCTACGGACAATGCCAGGTACTTAAAGATTAGATTGACTGACAAAATCAGTTACAGCTCAAGACAGAGTCTCAATTTAAAACTCATATTTATTCAGTGATTCATATAAGATAAACAATGACTATCTGCAACTGAATAAACAAGACTGAATTTGAACAAAATGCCCTGCTATCAAGAACTGGAACAACTCTGTGCAATAAGCAGCTTACAAATCACACCAGCTTTTTAGGCATGAAGCAATATTAATAGGTTTTTTTTTTTTTTTTTTTTTTTTTTTTGCTGAAAAGGAACAGAACAACATTGCAGGTAGATGACTGGACTGCCTCTAAGGCTAGAACAAGAGTACCCTGCGTGCAGTGCTGCAGTAATGAAATCAGAGGCAATGCTCATGCGGGAGCTGGAGCTCTGAGGAGCCATTCCTGCAGAGCAAGCCTTGTTCTGAAAGAAAGCTCACCAGAGAAGGAGATACTCCGATAATACCCTGCGGGACCCCAAATAAAACCTGAGCAACACTGTTGTGAGCCTTTTGGCCTCATTCCTCGATCTTCATCTAAGCCCAGCGCTTCCTATGAACCAACCCTGCCCATGGTCTGCAGGTGCAGATGGTGCCCAGACCCTGAAGAGAGGCACACACAGGGGTATGGGGGACTGCCCAGGGAGCTGCTGCGGGACAGGAAATGGATTAACTCTTTTTGTGAAGGTTTGTGGCACTTATCGCCACCATCCTACTACCCAAACCAAGGAGGCTCTGCCACGGCATCAGCTATAAAGGCTGAAAGGTCCTTGCAGCACCACAGTGCAAGCTGGTCCCCTGAGAAGGGGTCCACAGCCGCTGGGCTGAGGAACTCCCTCAGCAAAGGCATTGCAAAGGGCTGGGGGGAAAGAAGGAGGAAACAGAGCCAAAAGAAAGATGCTCTTGCTGACAAATTTCAGTGCTCTGAGGCAATACAGGGCTTGGGTTTCCATCACTCCTCCTGCCAGGTAACATCCGGTCCCTCTGCTTCAGTCGGTCACAGCTAGACACCTCGGTTTTAGCTCCAGTTCAGTCACCCAGCGCTGGCTGGGTGTTGAGTACTCCAGCAGGCTCCAGTGCTGCAACTTGCCATAAGCTAGCCAACATAGCCAGGAACCAGGCTGGAGAAGGGCTGATAGGAGCAGTGCATGGCTATCAGCCACAGGAGCCAGAGTGCTTCTAAGGCAATATCCAGTTAGGGAGACCTCAGAGGTCTCGATACCCATGACTACCTCTATCCTGAAAGCCACTACCCATAGAAGCTTGAGCAATAACCTGCACAGACTTGGATCCTCACACCTTCTCCTGCACACCTTAGGCCACTGGCAAGAGAGCAAAGCATGATTGTACTCCAGGACTTTCCACCACCAACTCTGCCTCTGTATTCCCACTACAGACCTCCCCAATTCGCTCTCATTTCTCCTCCCTATCCCTCTCTATCCCTCCTTCACCCCCTGGCACCCTCCTTTGCCCACCACTGTTAGTGTTTTGAAATTATCTTTGAAAGACTCATTTCCAAGATCATCTGAGGACACTGATGAAAATTCAGATAGGGGCCTACTATCATCTTTGCTTGGTTAAAGAACCCAGCATTTTATTTTTAGCACTTTTTGCCTTTATGTTGCAAGGATAAAAATAACTGAATACAAGAGATCTAGTATAAAGCCCTGTATGAGTTTACAGGAATTATAGAATCATAGCATTTTTCATGATGGAAAGAACCCATAAGGATTATGCAGCCCAACTCTGTGCTCCTCTGAGGACTACCTGAACTATATGACTAACAGCATTGTTCAGATGCTCCTTGAACTCTGGCAGGCTTGATACCTTGACTACTTCACTGGAGAGACTGTTTCCAGTGACCAACCAGCCTCACAATGAAAAAGCTTTTCCTAATGTCTGAATTTCCCCTGACACAGTTTCATTCCATTTCCAAACCTGACAGCGTAAGTCCCAACTGAAGTATGAACCCTGGCTTGAATAGCAGTCCCTTCTCTTGTCTTGTTTTTCAAAGAACCAGAGGAGCTCTTCATTAAGCCAGTGTTTCCTACCTGCTGTTCCTGTAGGTTGCCTGCGGTGTGAGGTTTTGACACAGCTATACTGCTGGCAAGACAGCCAAGATGTTTTATTTACAGCTCAAAGATTCTTCATTGAAGCAGTCCTTTAATGAGGTAACTGTCTATTAAAATCCCCTTTCCCCAAAACTTGTAGGTGTATAATGGTAATTCACATGGAGGGGTGAGAGGTAGAAAAGGGAGGAACTGAAGCCTTGAGTACAGTAAGCTCCTAAAGACACCTATTTAAGGAAAATAAAAATATACATGATGACACATAACACCATAGAGAATGCTCAAAGCAGAATTATAGGCAGGTGAACACAAAACCCTGAACATTTCCTGAGCCCCAAGCATACAGTATTACATGGTAGCTTTGTTAACAAGGCTATGCTGTTTCAAAGCTAATTTTTATCATGTGTGCTGACCTCAGAACAATTCACCAGCCTTTCAGGAAAGGGCTACCTGAGAAGAAACAGCAAGGACATTCCCTCTGTCACTACAGCCATTAATTCAGCTAACCAGCAATTGGGAATTTTTCCAGCTCTGACTGAAAGTAACTGAAAGATGACCTTAACAACAGAGGGAAGGAGTGATTATTGTTACCTACACATCTGGTTCTGACATGCAGAAGTAAATTTATAATGTAGGCAGCAACAGACCGGCCCTCAGTAGGCCTCCAAAGCTGTCTTTTAACTTACCCAAGTTAGCGATGGGACCCACAAAAGCACCATTTCCCCTGCCTGAGAATGCACTCCAAATACCAGCAAAAATTTTTGGCCAGCATGGAAGCACTGTCAGATTGAAACTGCAGGCAGTTTACTCACACTCAGGATTAGTCAGTGCCATTTGTGTGGCATGTGAAACCTGTATAAGCATTGGCAGGAGTAGCATAGTCTAGGGAAAGAAGATGTTTCAGCCATATTTCATAGTCTAGGCTGGAGCAAAATCTCAGCTGGCTCCATCCAGCACAACTATGGTTTCCTCCAACCAAAGTGTGCGAACCAGGACCCCAGTATGTGCACATGGAACAGTCCATACATAGAACTAGCCTGTCTCAATCATTCACTCGGCTTCACTGCAGATGTCTCTGGGCCAGTAGTAAAGTTTACTACAGCCCATGTCAGTGTATAAAGGGAACAAGAAGGCCACAACAGAAGGCTTCATGCAGCATGCTGGAAGGATTCACTGGCTTTGCCACAGCACAGTAGAGATTAGTAGAAGCAGCTCAGGTTTAGCTCTGCACCCCAGTGAATCCTTCTAAAGACTGAGACACCGAACCTCAACACCCTTGTCTACAGTGCTGTGTCTGTGGTTAGATAGCGCTACACTGCTTTTCCCTGCCTATCCTACGTGAACTTGGGGTGCCTCACACTTCTATTTCTTCTAGAAGATGGGGAGCTGGCTATAAAATAGATTTTCAGCTTCAGTGTAGAAATAGAGAGTAGTTGTCCCAGCTACCATATGCTGGAGAGGAACCTGCCAGAGTACTACTATTGCAGGGATGCCTGCCCAAGTCTGCAAATCCTTTGAAATAATAATTCTGCAACAAACCCTCCTGAAGCGCACTGCTCTGCCATGCCCTGTTAGCAGGACCATGACAAAGGATTCTGTCTGCAGAGGGAAGGAGGCAAGGCACTCTGACTCCCTGCCAGCAAACCACCACCGGCCACTGCCCCAACCATGTGGACAGCATCCACCCATACCAGGAGGGCTGGGAGTACTTCTGGTGTTACCATTGCTCAGGAGACTTGGAAGAAACACTACAACGGACAACAGGTAAAAGGGAGTAAAAAGTTGGTATAACTCAGAATTTCTATACAGCAAGCAAAAAGCTGTTTTTTTTTTTTTTTTGATAGTATATTCTGTCAGGTCAACTAGTCAACGGGGTTTCATCATCAAAAAGCAGCACAATAAATATTACATTTTAAAAGAGCACAAAGCCATCTTATTTTAAAGTCTCATGGAGTATATTTTACCCTTAGAGTCTTGTTTTTCTCCAGGAGCAGTGCGTGTTAGACAACAGCAGCAGGCTCCAGCAAACAACCACTGGCAGCTCCTGGAGAAGTGCTGCTGGTCAGTTAGAGTTGCTACACACCTCAGTCGGCTGCAGCAGGGCTTTGTTTCACTCTCTCCAACCCAAGGTTGTTCCAAAATGCTACCGAGGCATCTGGCCAGCTGTGGCACAAAGCAAAGGTAAGAGCTACCACGCACTCAGAGCTCTCACATTTGCATGGTATTCTCACAAGGCACCCACCGACATGTCTCCTCACGCTGAACTGCCACAGAGAGAGCCACAGTCGTTGTCAGTGAGGAAATCTGAAACTTCTTAAACTGGTGTAATTGGGACTGGCTCTCTGCTCCCCCTTCCCCAGAACAGTTAGCTGCAGCAGGAGAGTGTGCTGCAAGACAGTACAGAGCAGGTTTGGACAAGCATGAAACAAAGCTGCACGTATCTCAAGATAGCAGCTGAGGCAGTTAAGCATTTTTCATTACAACCGTGAAACCCAGGTCCACACCCTGAGAGCCCAACCAGCTCAAGGCAGAGAGCTCCAGTGGCCACATGCCAGCCTTCAGTGAGCTGGAGGAGCCAAACTGCTACTGACAATCTATGGTATCTTCAGATGCTCCTGATGGACCTCCTGTTTTTTTTTTTTTTCCCAGCTCTTTTGTTCATTTTTTAGGGGGGAACACCACAAAATGAAGTTTTCGAAACCTCTTCTGCTCTGGAAGAGATCAGCAGTTTCACACATTATGTAGTGTTTGTGGCAATACAGGGACTCCAAATAAAATACCAAAAGATCAACAAAACCAGTTGAATGTTGCACAATCATTCCATCATCATGAAATCATGGTGAAGAGAACAGGAATTAGAGGACTAAATAGAAGAGAAAAAAGAAAGACAAAACCAGACATCTCCAATACATAAATAAATAACCCTACTGTACCTTGTTTTGAGCAAATGCAGAAATAAGGGGGATGGCAGTCTTTAAATGTGCAAACTCACTGAAATTCCAGATTTTTGTGTATTTGTCTGGGCTGCAAACCCACATGCAACTTTAATTTGTAAGAAAATACTCTAGTGGGCATGAATGGATTCTTATCCCAAGTCCAAAATCATTACATTTATACTGGGAAAAAGAGAAGCTGCTTAGTTACAAATAGCAGGCCACAGTTGTCTTAATTTGCACTGAATAGCAGCATTAGTCAGACTGATTACATAGTCAGGCACTAATTACTTACGTTCTCTCAAATGCATGCTAGTAAATTTGATTATTACTCAAATAGAGTATACATTGTTCAGTATGTCAGAGTGAGCTCTTTCTTTGATTGAAAGTTTTTTAGGAAAATAAAAAGCTACCTCTTTGCTATAAAGTTTTACAGTGTCTGGCACAAAGACAAAGACCTCTTGGAGATACTGAAGTACTAATAGGGAAACACGACTACATTTTAATATGTCTGGGTTTGGGGAAAACAATATTATATTCTTTTCCTTGGTTCTATTACAAGAAGCATGAACAAATATACCAGCCCCAGGAGCCACAAGAATTTACAGAACGGCTTAAAAAAAGCTTTTTTTCTGTCTGTCTTAGAGTTACAAGTTCTGATTTTTACACCTTTAGAGATAACAATGCATGAATTACTGTTCATTTCCTGTTACCATGAAAGTAAGAATCTCTTTTCATTGCACTTGTGAAAAGCCTGTGGATGTACCATACAAAACCTTAATGTCTTTTAAAAATTGACTGGTAAAAGGTTTGAATATGCCCAGTCTTGGTCATACTCCTGCAGTAGACTTCCTTCAAGGAAAAAGGCAAGTAAGTGGCACGGCTAGAACTCGTTGAGGAGACTGGCGCACCATCAGTCATTGTAGGGCATGAATCCACAGGTATGGGCAGATCAAGTGGTCAAGAGATGCAATATCTTTCAAAGCCACATCATAAGCCTCATTGTATGGCACAGATATTGCTTTGATACGTGTGAGAACATGCATTACATACAGATAAGGAATAGAACTTGCTCTTGGCTGTAAAAGTTTGACAGAGCTGTTCTATATGTTACTCCCATAAAATCAACATATAAACTAGTTGGTCTGCATTTGAACTATGAACCTCCTGCCTCTATGTGTACGCTGGAGAAACCCAATTATGATTGATTCCCATGATACAGCAACAAGCAATTCATAGCACCTTCCCCCTACCTCCCCCTCAAATATGGACAGTACTTCTTCAGTAGGCATGTCAGAATTATAAAGGAGACAGACAAGAAAGATGTTCTATATTCAGAGAATGACCTGGCAGCTTTACACGTAACTCTAACATTTATAGCCTTGGAAAGAAAAACCTAACTTTTTTCTGCAAAGAAAAATATACCAGTATTTTTCTGGCTCTGTAAGGATACTGTTGTTTGCTTTTGAATTTACTTTGACAAACCTCTAGCACATGAAGCTGTAAAAGCTCTGGTTTATATTCTCTAAAATGAGGGTTAGATACAAATTCAATGGGAAGTAACGGTGAGATTACCGTGATATGTTACTAAAAACCAATCATAAGAAATAGATAAAATCCTGACCACCTTTTCTGCTTTCTTGCATGGAAGGAAAGGTTGTAAGGGGAATATGGATTGCCAATCTTGTGTATTAGTGAATAGTGTTGCCCTTTACTTAACCTTCCCAGGCTACTCTTAACTACCCAAAAAAGTCTGTTTTATTGTGTTTTCTGATAAATGTATCTTAAAACACAGCTTCAGAGATCAGTGGGGAAGACTCATTGTCAGCTGACGGGTATATTTGTGCAAACCTGTTGCAGTACATCAAACAAGTGATAATTTTGAAAATTTATCCGACAGAACAACCAGCAACAGATTAGGAGAAAAAGGATGCATAAAGTAACCATTTCATTTAGCTACCCAGGGCCTGAGTTAATGTCACCTTACCCTGCATTTGCCCAATGTGATTCAAGCAATTTCTCTCCCCTCTTCTGTTTCACCTGTGCATGCTTCAGAACTGAGACTCAGGCTGAGTCAAAATCCAGTTACTTAATTTCACGCATAAACTCTCTCCTGCTCTGAGAAAGTGATGATTTCTGTTACATGTAGCTTCAACCTGGCAGATTAAATCAGAAGTTCCTAGAAACAGGGGCATGTTTTCATTCTACAGCCTAAAATTATTAATTATGGTCTTTCGAACTGAGCAGCCATGTAACATAGAAAATACATACCTAAATTCATTTTCTATTTAGCAAAGTCTCAGCCCTGAAGTACTTAATATCTTTCTCCTTCCCTCTAAAGTATTGTGCATTTACTACCCCCTGTTTGGACACTGCCTTTTGTTAGGCACAATACTGACTTAAACTAGCAGTAGAAACTTTTCTGCAGGCACAGGCATTTCTTGTACAAGATTTATGGTTCCCAACTGTCATCGGACTGATTTTTAAAAGCCTGACTTTAGTGATGTTCTGTGTGGTACCCAAACTCACTTGTCCTCATCCCAGAGCCATTACACCCATGGCACCAATAATGTACCATAGTATACACTGTGCAGCAAAATGCACTACTAGTGGTTTAGAGAGTAAAGATCATAGGATGGACATACACGGACAATTATATAAAGCTGGTGGTACAGAGCTAATATAGAGTTTGAGTGTGGCCATAGCAGTACAGTTCTGCTTACTATCAAGGCAATCACAAACACATCCTCAGCAGTAAAGAAAGACTTCCGGTAAGCTGCAAATGACCAAAGTACCTCTGCGGGCACAGCAGTGCAAAACTGGCTCCCTCTACACCAACGTGTGCAGCACCTGTGGACTCTAAAAAAGACAGCGTCTCTTCTCAAAACTCAAGTGTTCTGGATTGAAGGAAGACTTGTGCCTTTAAGTAAGTGCTTAGGCTCACCTCAGATAGGATTGAAAGGTGGAAAAGGAAATCATTTGCATCCCATTAGTGGGGCTTCTATAGACAAACATCTCCAGCAAGTATTTTATTTGGAGTCACTGTACTGCCACAAACACTACATAAGGTATGAAACTGAGGCGTAACAAGCCAAATCAACAGAGTCATACTTCTCGTTAACAAGAAAGCAATAGCAGTCAGAGTTGCAATCCCAACTATCATCTCAACAGATCATAAAAATAAGTAAAACAATGTGACAAATCAGTCATGCAGTATGGAGCTGATTCACCGCCAGCTGATTCATAACTAATCAACTGCAACATAGGAAAAATGCTGTGATCCTACAAAAAAAAAAAAAAAGCAAAGCTTTAACATTTGTACTGTGAGCTCTTTCGTTGTCAAAACACACAGCTGCACCAGCACTAAACCCAGGTTTTTTACACCATGACAAAATGTATGAAGTGTCTAAACTCCGAAAGCAATTATTTTCCTGAAAGAGTCCACTGAATATATTCCTTACTTTCAGCATAATAGAACTCTTATAAACTACATTTAAGTAAAAGATACATTATTTAGCTGTCATCCTGCATTACTACAGCTTCACATACAAATTTTATACCAGTATTTTCACACATTTTTCCGTGAACATCCACATGGATAAAAAAAGATATAGGTGACCAGCCAAAGCATGCGAAGACCTCTAACAGTCAGTTGTTCCACAGAAGTTCAGCACCAGTGAGAAATCACTCAATGCCTCATTTAGAACAAGACAGGTAAGTACAAGAAAATCATACTTGTTTCTCGTAGGGTTTGAAAACTGATCTCTATTAAGTTACTCTCATGAGACCCCTGTATTGGAAAGAGTATAAAAACTACTGTTATATTGGAAGTGCTCAATTCTGGATTTCAGTCATCTGAAAAGCTCAGTTAACCCAACAAATCTGCTGATACAACCATCATAAAACCTTGCATGTCTAGCATATTCAATGAAAACACACATTCTTGTGCTTCTATGAACAAATATTACTATCCTATGGGGAGGAAAAGAAACAACACCACCCCACAGGACCATACCTTTAGAATGACCATTTAGAATAACTGCACAGGCATAAATGTGAGCTTCCAATCTAGCAAACTAAAAGACAGTCCCCATGATTTTTACTTTCGCTAGATTCCTCTGTAGCTAAAAATTTCAGAGAAAGAAATGAATTGAAAAAGAGAAGGAAGGCTTAAACTCAGGCGCTAGAAAGTTAGACACAAACCTTAATACAATACACTGAGAAATTGCAAGCTGCTAGGAAAAGCCCTAGCATCCCTAAAAACAAGTTATGCAGGTTCCCACTGTTATCTAAATTAGAGCACTGACTTCAATTACTATTATTTATGGATTTTGATTTAAAAGATCTGCCCAAGAACAAAATCAGTACCCTCACTGGACGTTGCACAAACATAGAGAATTTCCATCCCACCATGAGCCCATGTCCATCAAAACACTGCTTCACATTCCCAGGTAGGGAGACACAACACGTGTAGGTCAGGTACCAGAGAAGGAAGTCTGTTCGTGAGGGGAAGGCTTAACCTAGACTACCAGGATGTACTCATGGACAGAACAAGTCAAAGAAAGCACATACCAGGCACACAACTCATTAGCTGGATTAAGTCAGATGACAAAGTTTAAAAAGCACTCATTTTGATCCCCTCAGTCTTTTCCAGCTCAAAGCAAGGTATCTCAAGCACTCAGATATACTGGGTTCCTGACAGAGCGTACACAAGCACTAGTCTCCAAAACAACCCACTTGTCAACACCAGAGGCTTTTCCTGTTAAGACAGGTTTGCACTAGATCCTGCTGATGCAGCCCTGTGAATCATGAATACGAGAGTTTTCCTAGCAGAGGACCTTGACCTCAGCATAATTATGGTGATGGTGCTTTTCCAGTGAATTTTCTTCTGCTCACAGGGCTACTGGGGTTACTTGTTTCAGTTAGCAGGCAGTCCCCACAGCTGGGAAGTACTAGAGCATCTGCCAAACTCTTTTTCCAGGCCCATTGGGGCACAGTTCAATCCAATTAAAATATGCACAGAAGTAGTATAACTGAAAAACTATTCCCTTGGTGCCGTGGGCTCCAGCAATGCAAAGGACTCTACTATGCTCCACTGCAGTGCCAGCGACTGATATCAAACCCTTTCCAACAAAGTTGTTTCAGCTATTACTGAAATCACTTGATCCTTTTTCCATGTGCACCTGAGATGCTCGGACCTAAATGGGATTTTCCTGCCCAGTTGCAAAGGAAATGAGAACAGCTTTGCCCCCACAAAATTCAGCACTTAAGTACAAGCATGTTCTTCTATTGATACAACTGCACCACTGCAGTCAAGCCACTCTGCTACAGCCTCTAAAGTTACAGCGGCGTCTATGCCTACACAGATATTTTTATTTTGACTTTGCGCTAACCACTTCCTAGAAAGTGAAATATATAAGTGCTGGGAAGAAAAGGAGGGGTGAGGGCTGTGATATTAAAACAAAACACTCATCTCTGACTTCACTGTAGCCAAAACATTCATAGCCACATTTCATGTATCATTTCAGAATGAACTGAAGAAAAAGGCATATCTGCCTCAGACATGAAGACCCTCTGCACAAAGGACCAAGAACATAGACCTGTGTTTACTTATCTGACTTGGTGAGAAAGACAAGATCATTTCCAAACAATAACGCCAAATGTGAATTAGCATGCAAAGCCTCATCAAGTTGGTGATCTGAAGGATGTTTTGAACCATAAGAGAGGCATCCCCCTGAAGCATGGCCCCACAAGCAGATGCCTCATGTAGGATACTGACCACAGGGAACACAGGTTTCATAGTTCAAGGTATCGAAGCATGCACACAGCAAACTGACACACGGGAAGGGTGTGGACAGGCTCCCAAGACACAAGGGAGTTTTAAGTGTTAGTAAGACTGCCATCACCGGATAAAGATAACAGAAAATAAAGCTGCTGAGACAAGTCCAAGCAAGCACTCCCCACAACTGCTGCTAAATCATGGGGAGAGGAAGCACATTCAGATCAGCAATCAGTAAGTGGGAAGAGGCAGTCAGGAGCACAGATTCTGGCTACTCCAGCAGCCACACACCACAAGCTCACATCAGATACACAGCTTTCACCCTGGGTAGATACAACCCGCAGGGATAGCAATGGTAGTCTCTCTGGCTAAACCCAACACACATACATGGAAATACAGCACAGGTACTGCTCAGGGAACTGCTGTACACATGGCTGCTAAACTTACTGAGAGCTAAAAAGTTCCTCTCTACTTGTTATGGGGTGTATTCATTAGTATTTTCTCTTACAGAAAATGTTTTCGCTCCCATGATTTTAGTCCTGTTTCTGACTAAGTTTCTGGCAGTTAGAAAAGCTTTAATACTTCTTCAGCAGAATGCAAAAGCAAAGAGCACAGTTTGGGGATGGTTTGGGCTTTTTTTTTTCCTTTTGACCCACAGATTTATTTTCAAACACAAAGGAAGAAGTGAATAACAAGAGTTTTAATAACTAAATTTCTAGTCCCAGAAACAGAGTTTTCCATGAGCTCAGAGACCAAATGTCATACACCTACCACCACCATGTAGCTCAAAATACTTGTAACCGATTCAAAGCCTTTTAAAAGAAAGTTCAAACTCCATTTGCACTCCAACAGTACGAGCTGGCTTTTCTTCCAAGCCTCTTCACAAACCTGTTGTTCAATAATGAGCTTTCAAAACTACATGTAATAGTGAAATTCACTGCTCTCTTTATATTCACCTCATTATTCTGGCCTCTTGTTGTGCTTGCTCCTTTTAACGGATGGAGCAAGTATTAGCTTGATTTCCTACCACACATCAAGTTTTTAGCTGAGCTTGGCAATATACGTTTCTAACACCTGATAAGATCTCTATTAATTTACTATTAAATGCATAAAGCTACTTTTTTTTTTTTCTTGCATCTGACAGATAACAAGAACATACCTTACTTTTCTGACATGCTGTATATAAGTTTTGCATGCAGACACGACTGATAAGAGGAATTCAAATCAAGGTCAAAACTCAGTAATCATGAAAGAAGTGAAATGGAAAATACCCATTTGCATGAATACATAGAGGAACAAAAATTACAATTTTGTGTTTCCTTTTTTTTTTTCCCCAAGAAAGAAGCACTCCAAGAATACTACAGTCAATGCATAAGAAAAATAAAGGTTCAATACATGAAGCTACCATTTTGATGAGAAAGTTATCTTAAAACACATGCGCATAAAATACAGCTTGCTAAGAAAAACAAAACAAAAAATTTGGTTAAAAATAATTTAGCTGCTAAGTTTCAGATTATATTCCTGAGACCTTGCACATTCAGAGAGTGCCAGGTGTGAATTCTAGAGAAGCAGCATAAAGGAAAATGTGGAAGGAAGCTGGAAGTGGTACTGATGGATCATAGAAGTCACATTGTTAAAATCTCGAGCACAAAAAAAACTGGTCATCACTCTCTAAGGCTAAGGAACCCCTCTCCTGCACTGCAAGCCCACAGGAGCAAGAGCCAGCCACTCTGACAATACATGTGCCACACATCATACAGCATCTTCCCTTAAAGCAAAATGCTGAGAATGAACTTGCTCCTTACAAGTACTTTTAATGCCAGGACTGGCCACAGGAGCCCCAGCCATCCTTGCTGCTACAGCTCACACTACTCAACTGCAACATAGGGTTGCCAGCCCAAACCTAGCATGATTTTTTCCAACTGATCTGGCACTTTTAGTTTCTTACTTCTGCCATTTGCCTTTATGCACTACTAGGTACAGTGGTATAACAAATGGATAAGGATCTGTATATGTCACTACTCTGCAGAAAACATTAAGCAGCAGTAGTTGATGCACACATCTGCTTATACTAAATAATGTATTTTTAAGCACCCAAATATTTTCAAAGAGTGAAAAAAAAAAGCAACAATTATTTTCAGAATCCCTCCCTACTGCAAAGACAAGTCTGAGCCTATCAGCACAACTCAACCTCATTTTAAAAAAGCGTAACAGTCCCCACAAAATTTACTATTGAAATTAGCAGTGTGGCAGGGGATAAGTCTGGTTTATTTGCTGCACTAATTTGCAAAGACAAAGCTGTATGCTGGAACTCTTAAAGTGCTGGAGTCAGCAGGACCTAAGGTTCTAGTCAACCACCATCTGACCTTGGAGAAGTCCATCACCTCATCATAAATCTGTCATCCCAGCTGTGGAGCTGGATGAAAGCAGGACTTCCCTGCAAGCTGCATGCTGCGTCTAGTTTGGCCTTTTGTTAAATAAATATAACGCCCCCTCAAAACAAAACCAAAGAGCTGAACAATGCATTGGGGCTTTTTCTACACAAAGCACTTTGTACTGTACAAAAATGGTGTACTTCACCAAGTGGGAGGGAAATAGATGTAAATATTTACACATGTGCTGTGAAGACCTGTTACTCACTCTAGAGACCCGTATGCTGGTAGCTATGTAATTCAAGAACTGCATCAGCATACTGGGGGTGCCTTCACTAGACAGAAATGATGTTCTAGTCTCCAGAAAGCATGCACTGCACTAGGAAGGATAAAGAAAAACAACTGACATTAAGGGGACAGCTCCTACCAGACTGGAAATTAAATTTGCTTTGAACAAAACAGAGATTCAACAAAGCTACAAGTGCTCTGAGCTTAATTACAGGAGTACTAACTACTAAATTAGTGTCCAGATTTCTTTTTTTTTTCCTGTCCACATTTCCATCATCTCACAAACTCTTCCAAACTGGCAAGTGTATTTTGGACTGGTAAGTAAGATCGGAAGCAAAGAAAGCAGCTATTTCTCCTTATGCAACTTATGCTTGATTCTTGTCTCCCAAGAAGAAAAGTTCAAGCAAGGATCACGATAAGAAGGTTCACCTCAGTCAGCAACTTGTCCATTTCAGCTGTGTCCTGGTGCAGTTGCAGGACCAGCTATTTCACATCCCTCTATAACTGAGCTCCTATGGAGGTTACAGGACACTGTCTTCAGACTGACACTTCCACTATGGTATTTAGATTGGTGACACAAGTCCAGAAAAACAGATTTAAAATCTGCGCTATGCATGAAAATGAATTCTATGACTTGGCTCCTTTATACACGACAAACTCTGACTCACAGGTTAACAGCTCAAGATTGAAACTTAAAAGGGATGAAAAAATCTGGAACCAGATTCTGAAACCTTCCTTACAAGTTAATTTCATAGAATCATAGAATAGTTAGGGTTGGAAAGGACCTTAAGATCATCTAGTTCCAACCCCCTGCCATGGGCAG
>JASSUY010037164.1:0-69661 GCA_032466535.1 Forpus xanthops
TGTAAGGGTGGTGAGGCACTGGAATGGGTTGCCCAGGGAAGTTGTGAATGCTCCATCGCTGGCAGTGTTCAAGGCCCAGTTGGACATAGCCTTGGGTGGCATGATTTAGTGGGAGGTGTCCCTGCCCGTGGCAAGAGGGTTGGAACTGGATGATCTTGAGATCCTTTCCAATCCTGACTATTCTATGATTCTATTTTAGATGGCAAAGTTCAGAAATCAATGTATAACTCTAATATTGCTTTATGTGGCTTGACTGTTTCAGTTACAGTATACCCACTGATAAATTGCCTTATTCATATTTTCTATTTCTTGTAGCCCTTATCAAGCTAGAAGAAATATTTCTTTTCCTCTGCCCTTTTTATCTCTTTGCCCTTATCAGAAAGCGTATCAGATTAATAAATCTTCACTGACATTTTAAGCTTACAATTTCATTCACACACGAGAGAAAAGCTTCTAATAACCCTTATCTTGATAAATGCAATTTGACAGGGAATACATATTCTGAAACCCAGGCTTTTGTTTTGCTTGATTCAAAACTTTAACTCCAGCCAACAAAGCATTAATTTAATGGATTGGTTGATCTGGGGAGCAGCTTTCCTGAAGGTTTTTCAAGAGGCCAAACTTGAGCTAATGCTGCTCCTGGCATTGCCCTGGTACAAGGATATTAAATGCCTCAATTCTGCTGTCTTCAGTGAGGCATGAAGAAAGTATTCTGCCCCTTGGAGGAGCACGGTCACCTAGGAAATAGGGAAGCCATGTATATATGGAAACATCCAAAATGCTGGAGAGACCAGTCATCTGCATGGAGTGTATGCGAGAAACTGCTCATGAGTCTGATTATAGTGTTATAGACAAAATACTTGTGCAGGCCTGGGAGTGATTGTGTGTGTGCATATATATATATGCAAGAAAAATAGTAACAGTGTAATAGTTTGCTTTATCACTGTTTCTTTCAGGGGTTAGGTGCTGAAATGCTCACAAAAGAATTTGGTATTGAGAATAATAGCAAGAGGATTTCTAAGTTGCTTTACCTTAAATATTCTTCTGGATTTTTGAATGCGCCAGTGCTGTCTCGGTTAAAGACTTCCTTTAACTTCCTTCTTAATCTCCTTTCTTCAGACGTTATCTCTTCACTTGACCCACTGTGTGATGGAGTCTCAAACTGAGTAGTTCAGAGTTTGTCAGGCTTTTAAAGAGCTCCCAGGAGAAAACATGAGTGTTTCCTTATGGCAGTATAAATTTCACCCAGGTGCAGTTTAAGCAGCACCTGAGAAGGGATTTGGTGTTGTGTCTGCCCTTTACAGTCTGGAAGCCAGCCACATTTCCCCATATTTATGGGAGAATTATGAATTCTAATCACTGACCACAAATTCCATGGCACTGCCTGTAGTCAGATTCCTTTATTTGCTCAACAGGCAGTGCCACTGGGCTTTGGGGAAATAAGCACTGGCTAGTATCTAAGGGGACATGTATGAGGTGTGCAAGGCAGTCATGTGGCAGAGCATGGCAAGCAGTTCCTGAAGCCTGGTCATAGCAGCATGTGAGTGATGTCCTCTTCATCAAATCTCCAGACCTATCCATCTGGAGCTTCTGACAAGCACTGTGGTTGCTTGGTACCTTAGTGTTTCCTCTAGTCTTTGCACAAAATTGTTCTATTTTCCTCTTAATATTATGATAGTACTGTTAATATTGCCAAATTGGTATAAAAATCCATGGTTTGATATCTCATATAAAACTTGGTATGAAAGAGTTGTATAGACTGTTGGGACTTGGTTTCTGCTCCTTATTTAGTTGCCAGGTTTGTGAAAACCATTCAAATGTAGCGCAATCTGAAATAGAAAATGGTAGAGAGCTAAACCTCATGCCTTATACAGACATATCAGTGGAAAAATACTAAGGAGAATTACAGTGCAAGTACTTCCAGCAAAATGGAAATGCAGCTCTTAGAGCTACCACATAAACTTTTTATGCCTATTATACAACAGGCTTTAATGTGTGTGGTTGTGAACTTCCAACTTGAAGGCAGTTTGCATTAATCTTTGCACATTCACTCAATCATATTCAAATATTATTCCATGATAAATTACTTCCAGAAATTAAAAATGTAAAGGAACATTTAATTTCCAGGGTACTGTAATTCTAAATGTCGTGACCTTTTTTTTTGTGTGCTTGTGAATAAAATTGGCAGCATCATCAAAGGAAAGCAATCTAAGCCTATGCATTTAGAGGTGACAATTGACTGCAGTATCTAAGTTGCATTCCTTCCACCTCCTTAGGCTTCTCCAAAAACATCTCTGCTTTGAGGATAAAAATCAAGACTAACAATCTTGTTAAAAACAATAATAATAATAATGCTAACTGGTACCAGAGAGACATTAATAAAATAACACAAATGCAAGCAAAAGAAAACTACACCAGAATTATTGCCTTTAATGGTAACTAGCAACGATAAAATCTTTCTACCATAAAGTTAAATCTTTGAAGAGATGGCAGGATTGTGTTCTTCATTTTCTTAAATGGAATTTTGGGTCGGTGTCTAAGAGGTAGAAAATAAAACTCCATGCGGGTACTAATGGAAGATTTTGGAGAAGGCAAGTCCTAATGCTTTTTCTCTTTGTTTTTTGAGGCCCGTTTAGACTCCTTGGGTTTATCAAAACACTTGATATGCTTCATTATTCACAGCAGTATCCCAGCTTTACAATATGCTTCCATGATAACTGCTGATTTTCAGCTTGGGTACTCAGAGAAAAAGGTTGAGCTGTAATCAGCCCTGAGGTTAGCTGCCCTTTCAGAACATATGTGCCCTTTTATCTAATAATATAAAATGAATAAGGCTATAATTTCAACAAAAGAAAAGAACTGGTAAGTGACTCTTAGTGGCATCTAAGCAATAAAAGTTATTTAAGACATAAAGCTCTGTCTGCTGGTGGCTTTCAGGTACTTCTTTACAAAAGCTCTGCAACATTAACTAGAGTTCTCATCAAGCAGGACATACTTTGACACTAGCTGAAGCTTCTAAAATCTCTTCATAAAGAAAGGACTTCAGATGAAAAGCAGCCACTTTCAGTCTTCAGAACCTATTGGAAAGGAAAGAGATTTTTTTCCCTTGAATATGCAGTTGATTCTATTAAAAAGACAACATTGTGCAATGATTGGGGCATCTCCTGGCAAATGTGAATTTATAGTTGCAATAATGTGGTTCTGGTGGCTTCCCCTATGCGTGTGTGACTCTTGTTTGTACCTGTGCTAGCAGTGTGGTAGCTCAGGCAGCATGGTAAATGTCGGTGGTCATGTGCTCTTTCTGACCATGCCCACTTTTTGTGTTTTCTGAGAATCTGAGAGTTATGCTCCCAACATATTGGTCTTCATTTGTTGCCATCAGGGATGCAGAGTTGCTGGAGCATGAATGGATGCAGTAATTCAAAGTAGGTTTATCCCTATCTGTGCATTGTGTCTTTTTGGCCTTGCAGAAACACCCAAAGCAACTTCTAAGAAAACGCTGTTATCTTGGTAAGGGAATGTGAGGTCAAAAGTCAGAAGCAAATATATTCAATTACACTGAGTGTTGTTTAAATTTCTAAAGGAACCAAGAGAACATTTTTAACTTACAGTAACAGGTCTTGGCGAGCTCTAGCAAGAATCTACCTTGTTTGGGTTATTGTTTAAGGTATGAATTGTAGCATTTATCTACCAGCCATGTTGAGTGTGATGGATAAGAAAATGTAATGTTCCATTCCTTTATAACAGCACTCGGTGCATGAAGTTCACTTAAAGTACTGTTTCCCAAATGAATTGTATTCCTTCTTGTGCCTCAAATGACTTACAACAGAAAGAATTTGAAGTCTTGGAACTCAGTCTTTCTTTGAAACCTAATTTCAGCAAATATTTCAGTTTCAGATTGCTTTTCACAGGTTTTCATAACTACAAAGCACATAATTTGAAGGTTATGAAGATGAAGTGTGAGTCATGAACATGGCAAAGTCCAAATTGGTTCCTGGGTTTGATTTGCCAGGAAATTTTTCATGTTGTGGCTTTAGCTTTGAAAAAAGACATCTCCTGATACCGTTTTTCCAGGTAGATTTTTAAATCACATATTTGAGCCTTGAACTCTGGGAATGGTAAAATAAAATCACTCAACAGTTAAAATTGCTGAGAGTTTCAAAGCTTTTGCTATACCTTATTTAAACTAGGAGGAGTTTTCTACTGTTTTACAGAGGAGAAATTGTGTTGGTTCAAACCAAAGAGTAATTTCCAATGCAGAGCAGATATAAGGTCATAGAATGCAGTGATGTGTGTTCTGGGCACTGACATGATCCTACTCTGGACTTCATGGGTAAAGAGAGAGTAAGATTATTAGCTCTAAACTATGCAGCATCTGATATTTTGGATCCAAAATTTCTGTGTGAAAACTCCAATTCAATCTTTTAATTTACTACATGATGAAATGTCCTCACCCACATAACTGTATTGTGTAAATAACTGTATTTGTAATTAATAATAATTACTATTAATACTATTATTTTGCCTGCACATTTTCACACAAGCAGATAACTTTATTATTCCTTTGCTGAGAGGGTGAAAGAGTAACTTTCTTCATTTCTGCTAGAAACTGTCTGTGAGTAGTGAAGTGGCTGCACCCAATTAATATTTGATTAAAAGAAAGAGAATCAGGCAAGAACAAACACCTTTGCTCTTCGTTGATGCTGTCACCATCACTTACTCCTATCAGAAGTAAAAGCGAAAAGCTTCAGTACTGAGGCATTAAAATGAAGATCTTGCCAGGGTCTGAAGAAAGAGCAAACTGATGGTGCCTGGAGATGGTCTGCTGCTTGACCTGACGTCCATCTTCCTTTGGTGTACCAGTTTTTCCTGACTGGCTTTTGTATTCCTACGCCACTTCATCCTGACGTTATCTGATGTGTCTGTCAAGGTGTTTTATGCAGACTCGTATGCAGAGCTAGCCTTGGAAGAGCGTAGGAAACACCCATTAAATGCAAGTCCTCTCGCTGTAGCTTAGAAAGATGGTGATGCCCTTTCAAGAGGTTTGATTGAGAGGCCTTTTCCTTCTTTGCTAAAGGAAATGTTGGTGTACTTATGTGGTTAATAGTTAATCGCATCCACAAATTATGGAGGGCTGCTTAGCAGAGCTTGGTGTTCATAACTCCTTACCTGGGTAGGAAGCTCTCCATGAGCTCAATACATGTAAGGCTCTTTCTGGTCCATTTTGCAAAAGCTGATCATCCCAAAGCGTTTATAACTGAGCAATAGATGTTGCTGAATTGGAAACATTAAAACTGCTTCTATTTATATCACTCTGAAATTATATCACTTACATTCCCATCAAATCATACATCTTTGCATTGATTTCTAAGCTAGCTACGTATAATGAGGTGATCAATAGTAGTTACCTCTCTCCTTCAAATTCAGTGAAACGTCTTTAATCAGTGTAATTTACCCTCAAAAACATCCTAAATTTTTTAATGACTTTGCTGTTATTGCAGAAGTGAGGTGGAAGGAATTTCCGTGGTGTACAATTAACAAGTCATCATGCAGAACAGTTTCAGGGACTGCAAAACCCTTGCAGATAAATCACTTGCAGAATCTTCTAGGGTATTTTTGGCAAATTAGAAGAGATGTTGTTAGGTCTTAGGATAAGTAGATATCACTTCTTTAAAGTATGGTACTTCCCTAAAGGCAGCAAGGAGGCATCTGGAATCATGGAGGTCAACTCAAAAGCTGCTGTGCTATACAGGAGAATTGCCTGCCCAAAAAGCCTTATTTGTCTTGAAGAGTAAATTCAGAACCAGATACCTGAATGGCTTTTTTACTAAGAGTATAAATCAAAATACTTCTTGTATTTCCAACAATTTTAAACAGAGAGCACCCGGGTGTACCTGCTTTGACATGAACTGGGAAAAGAGAAAGAATTGTCCCCTGTGGAAGTGATTTTGCCTTTCGGTCTGGCTCTAAGGTTAGCACAGAAGGATTGATCATAGCACATCCCAGAGAGATAACAAGTTAGGGATGATACCATCCATTGACTAGCTGTCACTTCTTCTGCATGATCTTCCTTAGATTTGATCAAATTACAGCAGGCTCCAAAACATAACAGCTAACTTCTGTTTTAGAGGCAAAAGTGACAGCAAGGAGGAAAAGAAGCAGTAGAAGCAGCATACTTTGCATCTTTCAGGTACTTCGTGAAGTGATGTTGACTGTAGTACGAACACACTGTCAGGAGGATTTGCACTTTCAGGTAATGCATCTCTTTAACAAGGTAACGTCGATAGGATAACGTTGAGCCAGAATTCCTGTCATAATTTTTTGGAGGTTGAACCAGGACATGAAACACAGCTCTTCATCACCACTAAATAGACTCATCCCAGACAGCAGCAGGAGACAGGAACTGCATAAAAATTACTGTGTCAAGGTGTAATTACATTAAAAACAGCAGGAATTTTTTAGAATACTTTTGAAATCTTATGAAAGGAAACTTTGGGCTGTACTAGCTCTCTGGCAGCTCTCTGTGGCTGAGGCACATCCTTGTGCTTTCGTAAACAGTTATAGCTGCATCGTTACTTCAGGCTGACCAGTGAACATGGGTTTCACCCCTTGTCTGCCACCTAAAAAACCCTGGAAGTATGAGCAAATTGATTTGGTGGATCCCATCTATGTAAGCCATCAGCTGCAGATTGCTCACTTCCACATTACATTCAATGCAGAGGTTCTAGGATTGCAGCAGGCAAGGTCTGTTCCAGCATGGGGCATGCACAAAGCTGTGGAGGAATGAGTTAGACCAGTGCTGGCGGTGGTTGCCATGCAGGGACATACTCAGCAAAGTGGGGTAATCGGCAAGCCCAATGCTTGGCAGTCACAGAACTGAGGTCAGATAGAGAGGAGCTGATGTTTCTGGCCTGGACAACCCCATTTGAGTCACCTGACTCAGCAAACCCAAATCTGTCCATATGGGCATGACCTGTGTCACTGCCCCTGCAGGTAATTTCCCATTTTGATACACAAGGGTACAGATGCCACCAGCATGTATAGAGCCACAAAATGCATTGCGAGAGTACTTGCTTCAGTGATGCTCAAGAGTTTCATGAACACTTACTAAACAAAAGATTAAATTGGCTATTGATTTTTATTTTTTTTTTTAGCCATAAAGAAAAGGTTAGAAGATGAGAGACACGGTAAACACTTAGTGCCAGCAAGTAACAATTTTCAGACAAGAAGTAATTTGATTTTGGATTGCCAACAGAAAGCTATTGAAGTGGCACACTGTGTTAATAGAAACTGTCTAGTAACAGCAGGTCTTTGTGTGCTGATAATGATAATTAGAGCACTAAAATCTCTCTCATCATCAACCAAAACAAACAAATAAGAGTGGTTGTATGTAGTTTTTTTCTCATGGATATTGATTTCTGCATTTGGGGGAATATTTCCCTGGCATAGAATACAAGTTAATCAAGTTTCCAGAAACCTGATGTTGAAATGAATTACAGTGCTTATCACTGCAGTGTTAAGCTAAAGCATCCTTAGTGTGAGGGGAAAAATCCCCAAAGTTTTCAATAAAATACAGGAGAAAATAAGACTTCTGAAATTTCAAATATAATTTGGCTCAAGTTTGTCAAACCAGAGTCCATCATCCACGGAGAAAACACTTACTAGAATATCCTGCAACAAAAACTCGAGTGGCAATATTAGAGAAGCTCCAGGCAGCCAACATGGATCTTTATGTTCCAAGTGTTAAAACATACATGTAGTTTATTGAGTTGTTTTTACAGGCTTAAACTCTGAACACTGAGATGGGACATTCAGAATTGCAGTTGAACCTTCCCTGCAGGTATCCAGCCTCTCTGGAGATCTTGGGACTAACTCAGATGGTTAGATCTGTATTTGGAACTAATTACAAAGCCCTAGCTCTCTGCAAGGATTCAGACATGATTTATAATATTTCTAATTAATAGTAACTTAGAAAGTGGTGAAGTTTATGTCCAAGCAATTTGTTTACTGTATGGTGGTTTTCCAGCTTAGTTTTAATTACAGTTTTCTAATATCTGTTCCCAAAGTGAGACAATTTAACAACTAACTGATTACAAGGGTATGTTTATGGAAAAAGTCACTTTTATGAGAATATACTTTAGTCAGTGATGTCACTATAATTTTGGGTTTGATAAATTATGACCTTGGCTCTGTCTTGCATGTCAGAAGGTATTTTTACGTATCATAACATCTTATTTCTCTGTTTGTTTACAGTGATAGTCAGGGCCTAGGAGTTGTCAGGCACAGGCAAGAGGCAGATTCTCTTACTGCTTAAATTGTAAATATGGTCTATAACAGCAAGCATTCACTTATCCGGCAGTTCCTGTCAATGGGAAAAATGAAAACTGGGTAAAATAAAATCACGTCATAGTGATTTCAGTCAGTGAGTCGCATGTTCCAAATGCCTCGGTGATCCTTCACCATTGAAATTTAGTTTTAGGCTTTCAGTTCTTGAAAAGGTTGAAAATATTCTTGGAGTATGTAAAGTGAAAAAAAGGAGGAAGAGTGATCTGAAAAGCGGTTCCCTGAGCATTTTAGTCGAAACAACCAAAATTAGGTTTCATTTCAGACTGTGAAGTGAGAAAAAGCATACGTAACTCTTTGCCTACAACATGATCTTCCAAACAATTATGGTAAATTGTTATTGATCTCTCTGATAACTTGCTATGAAAAAGGAATTACGAAGTATTTCTCAAGCATAATACATCTTTCATTAACATTATGGGATGCATCACACCCAGTGTTGATTTCTCACCGATCCTATCTGGAGTAAGTGGATTCCAATTCTAAAAGTGCTGTAAAATTACCTTGTGTAACATTGCAAAGTCCCTCATTTGGAGTCCTTTCTTCTGAGCCTGTTGAGCTGGAGAAGCATTGAAAGAAGCGTCTTGTAGAGGAAGCACTTTATCTCTTATTACATTGTTGGCGGGCAGAGGATTAGTTCGAGGAAAAATGCCAAGAGCACAAATCTAAATAGTGTTGTGGAATATGCATCGTGCTTCCCTTTCAGTTTACATATTAACACTATCATTGTGGACGTCTTAAAATCTTACCAATCTTCACCTTGTATGTTTAAGGTTGTTAAATGAAGCTTATCTATGAATCACTTTCCTCAATTTAGTAAAATCCCATAAGCAAGAAATTCTCCACCTTTAAACAAAAAATTTCTCATATCAGAATTTTTAAAATAAAGTTTATTAGCAAATATATTTTGTGTTTTGAATTTTTTGAATGTATGAGGAGGAAAGACGTGGTGTATCGCGTGCTGTATAACGTGCTATATCGCATATGCAGGAGGTACATTTGAGTATGCAGTTACCCAGAAGTCAGTGAATAATTGAAATAGATTTTCAATAAAGAAACAAGCGGGAGGAAGTGTTATTTGTCCCGTTTATGTTTTTATGAAGTCAAGTTGGTTGCAGAAACTCTGGGCAATAGTTCACGTTTCTTTACACAAGTTCCTTTTTGTGCTGTCAATCGCATGTCCTTGAGAACTGGGGCAATACAGGTGGGAAGAAATTCATTAGCACAAAGTGTGTAATTATACACTTGGGGGTCTGATAATATGAGCATCTGCTTTAATCCAAAAGCTCTTTGGTTAGAAATATAGAAAGGAGAAAATGACCTTAGTGTGCTAGCTGGTCACAGAATAACAGATCAACTACGAGCTGTGAAAAGACTTAAACAACCCTCAGTTACATCAGGAGTAGTTCCAGAAATATTTCTAATGCTTTGCAGGGCATTGGTAAGACCTCATCTGGAGTCTTTTGTAAATTTGGGTCACAGATGTTCAGCAGAGATGATTTCAAGGTAAAATAGGAGCGAGCTTTTCTCTGCCTCTGTCTAGAGCTAAACTGCTCCTGTCACTGACTTCTTTGTGCTTGGTACAAAAACAAAGTCCCATCTCCTGTTAATGCTACAGCACTACTGAAAAGATGTGTTGCAACCACTTCAGAGAAGACATTAGCCTGGTATAGGTATTTAAATAATAGCATAAATATAGCTTTCTGTCAATTTGTTAAATATGCATTAATTCAAAAAGAGCGTATTTTTGCAGGTAATTTTAGATTTTATTTTTGGGGTGTAAAATGAATGAGAAATTTGAGGAAGGGGGGAAGACATCTGCTACTTGTGAGAGATTTGGAAAATGAGAGCTCATGGCAGCATTTTACGCTGTCGAGGTTCTTTTGTGGCAAAGGCAACCTTGCAAGCGTTTATCCTCTCATGTACCCAGCCTGATTTTCTTTCTCTTTCTCACTGTCTTTTTAAGACCTGCCTGTTAAACATCACTAGATTCTGTTCTTTCATTACTGTTGCTACCATAGTAAAGGTGAGGAGTTTGCTGTTCTTGGGCTGCTGTAATTTCCATCCTAGTCTTGCAAGGCTGTACAAAGGTGATGTGCTACTGCTGAGTCTTGGGGCACAAAGCATTTGGCTACGTTCTTGTGACAAAGAATTCATAAAACAAAATTTATGTGGTACTTTATGGAACCGCCTGATTAACTGCAGCCCACAATAAAGGAAAGATGCTCTGTGCATTTGAAGTACAGGTATAAAAGAGTGACAATAAAGGACATGCAAGTGAAAACAGTATATTAAGCTTCTGAGAAGCAGATTCATTGGCAGGTCTTTGCATTCCAAAGGAAATTTAGAACCTGCTTGTATGTGATGGTGCTATTTCATGTTGCATGACACTGCTATAGAGACCAGGAATTCAGAAATAAACTCCTCCTCCTGACCCTGGGAAACTGAATTACATTAGAGCATTTTATGCATTAAGCAAGCCTGGATTTGTATGTCATGCTGTAAGAACTAGTGAATGACGCAGAATAGCTCCTGCATTTAGCTTATTATAAAGAGAGATTGTTTACTGTAAGAAGCCATAAGGTTTCAAACACCTTGCCTGATTGGGAACGTGGGTATGGATTAAATGTGCTATATTTTGGACTGATGGAATCACTAAGAAAGGTGTGGTGTGAATTTAAATTGAAAATCAGATTTGGGTGATATGGTTTAGCGTGAGGTGTCCCTGGCCATTACAGGAGGTTGGAACTGGATGATCTTGAGCTCCTTTCCAGCCCTAGCTATTCTGTGATTCTGTTGTCAAGGGAGAAGTTCAGAAGCTTATTTCACTGGCAGGGGATTGAGAGCAGCAAGAAAGTTTTTAGTCATGAAATAATGAAATTATCAGTGCAAACTGTGACTATATTATCATATCCTATAGAGATGCTGGGGAGGGTCTCTTCATGAGCGACTGTGGTAAGAGGACAAGGGGTAACGGGTTCAAACTGAAACAGGGGAAGTTTAGATTGGATCTGAGGAAGAAATTCTTTAAGGGTGGTGAGGCACTGGAATGGGTTGCCCAGGGAAGTTGTGAATGCTCCATCGCTGGCAGTGTTCAAGGCCGGGTTGGACATAGCCTTGGGTGACATGGTTTAGTGTGAGGTGTCCCTGCCCATGGCAGGGGAGTTGGAACTGGATGATATTAAGGTCCTTTCCAACCCAAACTATTCTATGATTCTATGTCCTTGCCCAGCATCTGTCCTGAAGGAGAGTTAACAAACTGATGCAGCCTTTCTTAGAAAGCAGCGATAAATACAAATATTCTATATTATTATATTGCAGCTTCAAATTCTAGATGACAGGAAGACAAATTTCACCATGCTCTGTGATAGAGCATTTTCCTTGGCAACATTTTGACCAGTGTATTTTCTTACCCTAATTCATATGCGAGAGAATACCAGCCTCCAAGCTCTTCACAGTCTTTGAGTAATTGCCATTTGTTTTTGTCCTTCACCTCTTTGCTCTTCTGCAAACAGATTGTAGTCCACAGCAGGGTTTCAGTGATGAGAGGTAAAGTAAACCCTCCTCTAGCTATTGGATGCTTTGACTTACTGAAGTCACTGCTGCTTGAAAGAGAAATTGGCTTCCCTTGAGAACTTGTGAGCAATGAAATAATAAAGCAGTCGATGAGTTAGTATAAGTGCACATAAAATCCTCACTGTAAACATTTTTGTGAGAAGCAGAAAACCGATTCACTGGTTACTACTTGTGGCCATTGTATTTGTTCAAGTCCTTTTAGAAATCTAAAGGCTCTTTAAAACTGTTTATTTCCCTGAGGAGACAAATGCAGGATTCTGTATTGCAAGTCAAGGATGCCAGCCTCTAACAAGATTATGAGAGTCTTTTCCATGGGTCTGCAGTGTGAAAATGTCCTTAGCTGTAGGTCACAACAAATAAGAGGAGAAGAAAACAACCAGAAGAGATACAGGCAGCGGGCTGGTTTTATAGAGTAGTTACTAGACCGGCTGTGAAAGCCTGGTTTCAAACTCAGACTGGAGCTGGGTGTACACATTCTATTGCAATTACTGGTCTTAATGCTGTAGGGCATTAAAATACTGTAAGAGTTGTAGATACTTTCAGGAAATGTATTTTAACAGAAAGCTGTGGGCTTCTGCAAATGACTCCACTTCCTCCTTCTGAATGCCGAGACACGAAGCTAAACTTCACTTACTTTATTTCACAGATGATGTTTTGAATACATATTCCAGGCATTATAGCAAGTATGAAGAGTGGCATTGATGCCACAATGATAAGTGCTCTGTAAATGCCTTACAGAGAGAGATGAGGCACGCGGATAGTCACTCACCAGCTAATTTAGGATAATAAATGAAATCTTAGTGAGATGTAATTTGTGTTGTTAATAAGTCTCATCTCATGTTAGTAGCATGCAAATCTATGCAAAATTATTTGTTTTGCATAAAGAAGTTGGGTTGGAAAGATGCCATGTGGCCCAGCTACGTGTCCTTGACAAATTACATTCAGAGTGCAGTGCTTGCTCTCTCAATTCCCTTCTCAAATAACCTGTATAATCTTAATACAAGTAAGCACAGTATATGCATTTGAATATGTTCTTAACCCATTTCCTCTGGTTTCTATTACATTCTAACCAACATGCCCATTGTGGGCATTTTGACACTTGGTGCCATCTAAACCCTTTATTTAAATTCTTAAGGCACTTTGTTGGTTTTAATGGATTCAACCTCACATCGCCTTAGGGATTGGGTTTTATGCACAGGTAAATAAATGCCCACACAGTTTCTATGATTCATATAGCACACTTCAGAAAACCCTTAGCAGAGGTTTAAAGCTCTTGCTTTGCTTGCAGGACTCAACTTCCTTCCCAATTACTTTCCTCCACAAAAAGGCATTTCAGTTTGGACTGCCAGAGGGCTCTCTTCCAAATTCTACTCAGGTCTTTTGTGTAGACGCTTCCTTCAGGGCCTGTTGTGCCATGCACATGCTTTTCATTTCTTTCCAAGTTTTGGAGACCAAGTTCCCCTTCACTTTTTTAACTGGCTCTCTTCTGCTGAGATGTGTTAATATTGCTCACAGAGACCATCTTCCCTTTAGCCAAGTCAGAGTACTTGGGCTCCAGACATGGCTGTGATGCTTGCCAAATTTTTCCACTTGCAGCAAAGTTTCTTCTCCTGCCTTTCCCCATACCTTTCTGAATTTAAATGAGGAATAGCACTCAGTTTTTTGTAAGGCTCTGTCAGCCCTATTGGTAAATCACGTGTTTATTTGTTTTCCCTCTCCGTTTGATTAATCAGTGGTTCTTGTGTGTGTTTGTCTTCTCTTCTGGCCTGTTTTCCCAAAACCAGTACTGTGCAAGTAATTGATTTCTCAGTTTACTGACTGGACGGGAGAGGCAGGATTCAAGAGTGTAATGCTTCACAGTAAAGAAAAGACCTTTTAAAAAACCTCCTTAAAAATGAAATCTGACAGTTTCTGAAGCCGAGACATCACTTTGAAATGAATGAGCTTAATTTCAACATTTCAGTGCTTCAGCTTGTCAGTCCCAATTTGTAAATTATTTTGATCATCTCCAAACTCCGTTTTCAGCACAGAAACTCTGTGCCAAATAATAATAATAACAATAATAATAGTAGTCATCCTTTTTCCCCCAGGAGTGCAGTAACTTCCCATCATATTAGTTACTTTTAGCAGTGATGTTGCTTTTGTGTAACTCTGTGTGTTTATGAAGTTTTTTCAGTTCCTGGCATACATCAGAGGCATTGCATCTGCATTTTATGCTTCTGTTCACATTTTTAATCTACCTCTGCTATAAATAGCAATAAAATCATGGGAAGTTGGAAGAACATTCTGGAGAGATACAGCTTGTACATTTTCTTGATGAGCACGGGGCATTGGCAATCTTCACATAGAATTAGGCTGTATGCAACTGGTGTGGCCATCCCATATCCTTTTATTCCATAGCATCCTGTCCCCCAAGCACTGGCTTGTCTCCCTAGGTCTCAGAACATGCCCTTGTCACTTGGCCAAATAGAGCCATCTCCAGCAAGAGGGCATGAAAGTAATCTAAGGATAGTTCATAGGTGCTCTGTGTATTGTCAGTGCTGTGACCAGTTATCCTTCCGTATCAAGAAGACACAACCAGCTCCTGCATCAACCTCATCAGTGATTCAGATTGCTCCTGAAATACTGTTTGCTGCTCTCTGTTGAAGCACATGGTAAACGGTTCCAAACAGCTCTGGTGACAGTTCTCACTTCTGTGTGCTAGAAATTATGCCTGACCATGTTATGAAAGCAAATAAATAGGGTTTTCACTGATGTGCTTTGATTGCTTAACATGTGGTATAAAGAAAGGGGTAGTATCATTATAGAAAACTCTTTCTTTCTGTCTTTTCATGATTGTTTCTCTGCAAACAGGCTTTAATTCTCTCAGTATTAGTGGCTTCTACTATACACGTAGGTCTGTCAGATGTCAAAAGTCAGCATTTGTATGAAATACCCATTTTCAGTGCTGCTCTCCAGATGGTGGAGGTGTTGGTTGCTCTAATGCTCTCTGGACAATCTTTAAATCCACATTGCTCCATTAAAGTCAGGACTGATATATATCCATGGAAGACCTGTCCTGGAGTATTCACCCTTTGATGGCTTCTTCCTTTCAACAGAAATAAAGTGACATCTGAAAAAGCAGGAGCTTAAAGCAGTTCAGTTCACACCAATGCATAGGAAGTGTGAACCGTTGCATTGCTATTACATACACTTAGGAGTCTGTAAATGGCCTTCCTATAAAATTAGAATTATGTGTAATTTTGGAGGTGTTCCCTAAGATGCCCTAAAAATACATTTTAAACACTATTAGACTCCAAGAGTAAACATGTTATTAACAAATGCAGGGTTTGTGCATGAAATCAAAGGTTTATAATCATGTTTCTCTTCTTGTCTCACACCTGAATGTCACCAGCCTGGGAATTATGCAAGTTCATGTTTTCGCTTGTTTGAAGAAAAGTGTCTTTTGAAGCTTTCTGAATGTAGTTTTAAAACCTTTGATGATGGAAATCATTCCCAGATAACTGGTTTTTGAAATACACCTGAAAGAGAGGTTGCTGAGCCCATCTTTATTTATATTATATTATATTGTATTATGTTATGTTATATTAATTCAACCCTTTTTCTGCATGCAATGTGATGCAGTTTTTAATGACGTATTTGTCTATTATTTATACCGTGGCATCATTTTCTCATTCAGTACAGAACGTTCCTGGTTTGGCTGTGTGTCAGGTTGCATAGCAGAGGAGGTACCAGTTATTTCTCCAAATATGTTGTAGTTCTCCAAAGCTGCAGAGCACAAGAGGCAGCAAATTACAAAGGGTGAAGAGCATTAAGAGGAAAAGAAGAGTCACGTAGGCAGAGCAGTTGATGTGTGCTGCCCTGGAGAAATTAATTCTTGTGCAGTTCCTGGCGCTGATTCCCTCTGTAATGCTGCCCATCTTGCTAAGCCAGATTGTTCATGAAGGGTCGCTAGCTGCTGCTCCTAATTTTCCAGGTTCCTGATTTGAAACTCTGAGGCCTCATTTGCTGAAGTGCTGAGCACCCACAAGTGCAGTGGATGGTCAGCACGAAGTGAACTTGTTAACAGCTTTCAGATACTGTGAAGAAGCAGGTCCTCAATACCTGCAACCAGATATCCAAAAATTGACTAGCAGCGCCCTTCTTATATTACAAATGCCTTGCTTTGTAATTCAAATTGCTATATAATAATCTCAATGGATGGTATAGTGGCAACAAACAGAACTGGTGATTGATTAAACCCTTCAGCCTCCCTTCAGAGTTTAATCAATCTTAGCAGCTCTTTATTGCTTTGCAGGCTACAAAGTAATAGAGATTATTGCCATTTTAGTAGTGAACAGAGAGGAGCTTCTCTGTGTGTTGGTTGTGGGTTTTCCCCCTCTTCTGAAAGTCTTCTTAGACACATGAGCAGGAAGTTAACTTGGTTGTGAGTTTCAACTACTTGAAAACGCCTATTCCCCCTTCCTTAGGAGGAATAACTAGGATGCAACATAAGAGCTTCATAGAAACTTCCAGGCTCTGACAAACTCAGCAATGCCTCATCAGGTGACCTCTTTCCTGCTCACCCAAAGGCCCCTTCTAGCCAGAGTTCTGCTGCTGTCTGGAGAATAGGATTCTCTCTAAAATCCCATTAAAACAGAGTTTTCTCCTCCTCTCTTGCACTCATGCTATCACTTCACATGGTACTTTACACTCTTTGTCTAGCCCTTCTTAGAAAACATTTATTGCTACTGATACAAAAATCAGTCCAGGAGCTGATGTCCTTTCTCAAGTGGCCTCCTCATCCCTTTTCTTGGGAGAAATCTTGTGCTTTGCTTTGGGAAAGTAATGGCAGGGCAGTGTCAAGAGTCAAAAGGAGATTCTCTAGTTTTAATTCAATAAAGTCAGGTGATGGATCACATCTTCCACATTTCCTCCATGCTCTCCTTGTGTGGATATATTGAGTTCTCCCTTTTTTCTCTCAGCACCTGCAGTCCCCTCTTTTCTTTCACGCCCTCGGATCCCTTTGCATGGGACATGCCATAGCTTAAATAATGAGAGAAGAGAATTACCTGTCACTTACTTTACTCGAGTTCAATTTTGATTACTTTTTAAGTTTCATACAAGAAAACCCCTCAAAAAGTCCCAAACCACAACGGCAAGAAGAAGATTAACATTGGGGCATAATATACTTTCCATTTCAGATTCTTGCTCTGTTTGAGGTTCTCAGACCTTTTAAGGGTGAAGGGTTCTAAAGTTTCTCACATCTCCAAAGGAGTAGATTGTTGCACACTGCATAAATAGAGGTGAACTATTGGCAGAATGAAATTCGAACCCATCACACAGCCATCTTATTCCTTTCCTGAATATTTTTTCTTACTGCCATGAGAACAGTCATAGTCTGTCATTTACTTTTCTTCCTTGCTTTTTACTGGGCTGCAGAATATGAACACAGTATATATATCCTATTAAAGAGTCACTTGCAGTATGAAGCTAACCTTTTAAAGATTCAGTAGTTTGACTATTTACCATTCCACCTGTTCCTCTCAGATTACGGAGGCAGCTAAAGAACAGGAGTGACCAGGCAGTCAAACTGAAAACCCATGAAAAGGTCATATTAGAAACTGTATAATACATTTGCTGCATATTATTCTGCTGTCTCTTAAAGACTTTATGGAGGATTAAAAACCTCCCTCTTGTGACAGAGATAATAATGAAAACTGAAAATGTCACAACATAAATTGATTTTATGTTAATGATTGTAGCAAAAATGGGAAATGATTCAAACATTACTTTCTACACTGAAGCTATCCCTGCAACATTGCAGGGTTGTGCTGCTTTGTGTTTTCAGCTTTCACATGTTCATGCTCAGGTTGAGGACTGAGCACTCCCAAGGTAGGAACTGGCACTTGTCTTACCTTGTGCTTGGCACACCAGCAATTACAGAAAGGAACAAAGAGCTTCAGTGTGTAAATTGAAGGAAGCCAAACCAATAGCTTTATTACTGTAAAGTACCACCAACACAACTCCTCCTCATTGGACTTGGAGCTGAAAAACAAGCAAAACAAACCCAAGTTTCCTTCTGTGTTGTGCTCCCTGGGTGACTTCAGTGCTCATTTCCTCTGTTGATGGGCTCTGTGTGTTGGTGTCCATACAGTCCTAACCTTGGAAAAAACACAAAAACTTTGAGCTCAGCTTCGGCCATGCTTTAGAATACAATGTCAATGGATGCAGTTTGTGTGTAGACAAGATATGAAGATGCTTTTCCCAAAGCGCTTTTTAACCACTTATTCTGCCAACTTTGTGCAAATTCATTGAGAATATAATATAGCCTTGGGTTTTTGTGCACATGGAATAATTCCTGAAGGAAGCAGATGTGTTCTTCCCTGTCCATAAATAAATTCATGTGTAAATAAGCTCTTAGTGATACTCTACAAGAATTCTGGGAAGAGAGAGTAAAATAAAAACATAGATTTGCAGAAGAGCTTTTTTAAAGCCTAGTAATGAATGACATACTTAAGGAACTGGCAGGTATCTACCAGAAGACAAATAAATGGGAACAACCAATAGAAGTAAATGGAAGCTTTCCTCCAAGATTTGCTGCTTAGCTGAAAAACACAGTACAAAGAAGGATAAGATAGGCATTCAGATTTCAGCATTAAGTACCCATTTATGTCCTCATTTTCAAGAAAGGGCAAAAAAGTTGCCAGAGTTACAGCTTTGGAAGTGAAAAATGTGATTGCTTGATATTACCAAAATTAAAGTCCCATCTTTCTGTACTGTTAGCTACTGGAACTTTGGGAGTCTAAATTAAAAGGGAAATGGAGGATTTCTGTGGACTCTTTCAAGAACTGCTGGCATTATAGATAAAGATGTAGCTGATTATTTGAGTTGAAAAATCAATGTGAAAATGAGATTTGAGGCAATGTGTGGCATTGCAATGAAACAAAACCAGAAAGAAAGCCTGTGTCTTCTCATCCCTTTTCTTATATCTCCCTTCCTAAGATGTGCTTCTGTCCCCCTGTGCAACTCAGTTTCTTTTTCTTCCCCCTGTCACCTCCCGGTTCTGTGTATCCATACACTCCTCTCCCCCCAGCTCGCATGCTGCTATCCCAGCCGCAGTGCCACCCTGTCTCCTGGCAAAAAATTACACTCTTCTCATACTCGGAATCTGTCTTGTGCTCCCAAAGAGTTAAATTCATAACCAGCAAATGCCCTGAGCACATACGGATTGATTCTTTGCCCACATCCATTTGTTTCATCTCGACTATCTGATCAGAAACACAATAAGTCATGAATGTATTCTCTCTAGGAAATGTCCATCTGCTTCTCTTTTAGGTATGAGGTACTCCAACTCTTCGGCCTTGATATTTCATCCTATTTATAAAGTCTTCATTATATCTTATTCTTCATCTTTGCTACATGAATAACTTGAGGAAAAGATCATCTAGTAAACATTATTCACTTTATTAACAGTATTCACAGGTAAATCTGGGAAGAATACTCCAGTATGAGCTCATGTTCTTTTCAGAATGAGGTCATGCCCGTTAAGTAAAAAACTCACTGTGTGGCTTCAGCTTAAAACCTGGTGCAAGTTTATCTGATTTTAATTCAAGGATTTGCTTGCATGTGTAAAGCCTTCAATTAGTTTCTTCCCATTATCTCTACAGCCCTGTGAGTAATTGCCGTTGTCTGTGAAAGAGTAAGTGTTAATATCTTGTTAGACAAAGACAAGATTGGAACAGATGACTTTTTGCTTTGATTTTCACAGACTGATAAACGTGAGAAAGGGTAACTTTTCCGAAAAGGCCAGTCACTTTGAACTCGCTAGTCCATGTGACAAGTAAACAGGGCTCCTGATTTATAATACTCCATGTAGAGCATATTGTGATCGGAGTCCTAACAATGATGAAATATTGTCATTACGCCACAAGGAAAATAACCAGATATTTTATTTCCAGTCAGAGCAAACATATCCATGACATTCGATGCCGGGCTCATTTTCACCTAGTCACGTTTGTTTCAGAGAATGGCAAATAAAAAAATCACAAGCATAATGTTTTGATTTAAACCCGTGACATTTGTTCCCAGAAAAATCTCTGTTTTCCATTAAGTTTATACGCTGGATAGAAGAAAGTGGATTAATATGCCACCCGTCATGTAGATCCCTTCAGCTCACAATTGTTATTAAAGTGCTTCACTGCGCTGTGCATAGTGTTAAGTCTCTTGGGAGAGAGGTACATAGACCTCTGTTTATCCTGAGAAACTTGTGAACCACTGTAATTCATTTCAGATTTTATAGTTTCGCCGTCTTTAAATTGATGTCGTTTTTTACAAGGAAGAGAACAGCCAATTTTTTCTAACAAACCCATGCAATTTAATGCTCATAGAATTTATCTGCCTGTGGATCAGCAGCATAACACAATTTTAATTACACCCACCACACTTCACTGAATTCTCTCATTCTGTAGCAAAGTCTTATCAGAGTAAAGGTCCATGAGATGTGTTGAGCTCCGCTGAGCCTCAAGTCACAAGGTTTGCATTCTCATCATTAGAAAATAAAGCGCCAATAATTTACAATTCTGTCTCAGAGGGAAGTGATACTTACTATTATAGAGAGAATTACCGGAAAATGCAAACTACAAAGTGCCTCTGTGGTTAAGAAATCAAGTGCACAACCTTCTAAAAAATATGATTAGAGAAAAAGGAAGGAAGTGCTGAAGCAGGTCAGGAGCACTGTATTGAAGTAATTATTGTCAGTTGTTCATTGTGTATTAATTCATGGCTAAGTGCGTTTTACTGCTTTCCTTGCAGTGTAGATATGCTCTGGTACTACGGCTTTGTATCAGACCACTCATACTTAACTGCAGTGTTTTCTGAATATATAGATAGGAATTCATTGTAGCTGCCTTTATTGATGTATCTGAGAGGTAAGAAAACTAATGAAAGGAGGTTGTCGCGAGGTGGTGGTTGTTCTCTTTCCCCAAGTAACAAATGATAGGACAAGGGGACATGGCCTCAAGTTGTGCCAGGGGAGGGTTAGACTGGATATGAAGAAAAATGTTGTGTCCAAAAGGATTTTCAAGCATTGGAACAGGTGAACCCAGGGAAGTGATGGAGTCACCATCCCTGGAGGTATTTAGAAGACATGAATATGTGGCACTGGAGGACATGGTTTAGTGGTGGATTTGGCAGTGCTGGGTTAACATTTGGACTTGATGAATGTAAAAGTCTTTTCCAACTTTAAGATTCTATGAAAAGAGGTCACATCCAATGGCGAAAACCTGCAAGTACATGCTACCCCTGTGTCTTATTAAATACAGAAGTGCTGTTTCTTCACAGCAGTCACAGAGGGGGGAAGAAGCTTCAACACCTACACTTTAATGGCTTCAACACAATTTTTCCCAATATCGAAATAAATAAGCCCTCAGAGAGGAATTTTCTGTATTGAGAACTAATTTCCTTTATTGCATTGAGATATATCAGAGGCATTGTTAACAAAGGATGTTTGCTGCCCCTCCTTATAAGTCAACTCAGAGTGGTAGATGTGATTCCTATCTGCTTTGGGACAAAGTTGAGAGATCAGCTGAAAAGAGAGACCCAAGGGACAAGCTCAGCAGTTGCCTGGGCTGCCTGGCCTGTTACTGCTCACACAGACAGTGAAGTCCCCCCAACTGCTCCACATAGTTTTGTGGGACAGGAAGCATTTCAGCTGGAATTTGGGGATGGCTTTGGCGCATGTGGCATAGGAGAGTTATGGGCTTCGGTTGTTGAGACACAGGAAACAAATGTGAAGCAAAGAAGTCTCTGTTACTTCTGTTACTTAAAGCACTATTTGTTTTCTTATTTTTGTATAAAACTGCTGACTGATGGTAGTTTGTCTTCTCATTGGAAGAGTAGAAATACGTGTACAATATAGGAATGAGGGGATAATTTCAAGGAGTTCTTTGGAAGTTTTAGTGATTTTGATTTGAAGTGTGTCTGTAGACAATCTGAGACAGATCTTAATGGATGTGCTGTCATCTACCATTCTGTATTCCTTGGCGTGTCTTGTAATGCCTTCAAAGTTTGACAGCAAAAGTACAGTAAAGTACCTTTTTAAGTACAGATGGGCCAAGCGCAGATGGCTGAATTCCATCCTGTGCAGCATCTCAGTTAAACAAATATGGTATAACTTCACTGATACCACTAGGGTTTTTCCCAGATTTACACTGAGATAAATCATGCCATGAACGTTGGATTTTCTTTTTGTCTCCTCATCATCCATCCCAATTAGCTTCTTTCTGACACTGCTCCAAATTCTATGATTCCATGGTATTCTTTTCTATCCTTTGCAAAATACTTCATCTGGAAGGGGTTATATAGTTCTGTATTTTAAGATCACTTTATTTTAACAATGTACTTGCTTAAGATAATAAATGAGTCAGATATTGGCTATGCCCAGTTCTTGTAAGCAGAATAAAAAGATGGTTTCTAAGCAAAAAGTTTACAACTGACGTAAGGCGAAGAAGGAAATGTGACAGTACAGGTCAGCAGTAGGGGCCGTCCTATAGTCAGTGCCTCAGAGCCTTGTTACCATGCATTTGTCTGGGTTTGTGTAAGCATCACGTTAAAGTTGGGTCTTAAGAAGTGCTCTGAACATGACTTTACAGGTGTTTACAGAGTTTCTGTCAGGTTTGACAAGAAAAGCTGAAGATACTTGTTTCAGAATTTAGCAATGGGGTAATAAAGACTGTCATCGTTAACAGAGAAGTCAATGGTGGCTTCGTAGAGGTATGATTAGAAGTAAAATAGAAACTGGAAAGGATCGTGAAACAGAGCAAAATTATCTTGACAGAAGCTTTCTGAAAGGATATGGTGGGACTCAGAGGGGGCAGAACAAAGGGTGTGAGAGTGGGCAGGAGGAAAGCTGATAAAAGCTGCTTACATCTGAGATTGGAAAAGTCATGTTTTAAACCATCGTTTGCTGACTTTGCAAAAAAGTAGAGCAAAGTCAAAGTTGGAGATATCCTGGGAAAGGCCACAGCCCCACTTAAAGGTAACAGAAAGAAGGCAGGAGAAGATGACCAACAAATGAGCTTGAACACTAGAAAGCAACGATGAGGAGATCCATTGTGCCCATGGGGATCTTTAGCTGACGAGTTGGCATTTGTGAGGAGTTGACTGAAACATGGTCAAAAATTTCAGTTTGGTGGGGAAGAAGTCAGTCTCTCAGTGTTAGACTTCATGTGTTGGAAACTGCACTGAGTATGTGTTTATGGAAGACAGGAGAAGGGTGAGGACAGAGGGCTTCACCCAAATTACTGCCAAGAGCATGAATGGGACAAGTAGAAGACAGGCAGAAAAACATGGGAGGCAGAGCCATGGCCGAATAAGATTATTGAGAAAACTGCATTGAAGGTAGCTGAGGGATGAAGAAATAGAGAAAGAGCAGTTGGCATCAATGGTAGCTGGACACAGGCCATTTGAAATGAATGAATTTGGCTTTACTGATGCAGATGCTGAGCTGGAGAGGAAATCTTGATGGTGCTTTGCGATGGTAGCCAAGGCACAAGGCAGGAATTCAGTCAGTTTCCAGACAGTGAGGAGGTCACTGGTATTTTAGAAGTGTAGTAAGTAATGAAAAACTATTTTACCTTTTAAAAGAGAGAAGTCATAGTGATTCCTTTGCTACAGAGCTTTCAACAGTGTTTTGCAGACCTATTCTGATGACAGGGAAATAATTGGACACATCTGCAGCATTTGCCCAGGCGACATCAGTTAAGAAAAGATCCATTTGTTTAATTGAGTAAAGTATTCCAAACTGCTGGAAAGTGGTCTGACGGTGAGGGCAGGGGGAAGGAAAAGCCAGTATCATTTTCATTTTCTAAACAAATCGAACAGTGCTTTTTGGAATTCAAATCAGCAGCTATTGACTGTTTTATTCTGAGATGCAACAAAAGATGCAGATATACAACAAATACACCTCTCGTAGAAAGAACTAAGTGAAAAAGGCTCTCTGAGATGCCTGGATAACTGAATTTCCTCTCATAGAAAAAATGATTGGCAGATCAACAGCCAAATATCCAGCTCTTGAAAAACCTTGGAAAGTTCAACCACAGCTATCCGGCAGACCTCAGTTCATCTCTGTGAGCGCTGCTTCATATATTCACCTTTCTTGACCTATTGGTCTTTACGTTTAGTTTCTAGAATATGGATTTACTTACTTTCAAGAATGTCAAGTTACTGTGCATGCATTCGTATTGTATCGCAGTGGATACATGAAGCATAGAGAATCTCGGTGTATCCTTTTTCCTCTTGCTGCTTTTAAAAAGTATGTGTAGAGGGTACTGAAAGGGGAAAACAATCATTTCTTGTTCAAAAGCAGGTCAGCTCAGGAGCTGAGCAACCAATTTGTAAGCTGTGAGGCACTGCCAGACATGAGGTTCCCCTCCATGACCCTACCAGACATTCACCTGTTCTTATTGTGCCCTTATGTTGGTTCGTGTAACACATCTCTCATGTCTGCAGTAAATCCCCCAAAAGGTCCTTGCTTTTTATTGCACTTTTGCTCTCTGGCTTACAGAGGTTAGCACAGGCTACCCCAGCACTGAACTTACTCCCCACTAAGTACTTCATTGTGGTAAGTTATGTTGCCTCCGCACTTCCAGCTGCGTCCTGATGAGGGATGATCCATCACCTCCACCTCTGTACTTTGAGCAGTTCCTTAGACTAATGCTTTGTGCTGCTCCCTTGTGACTGCTCGCTGTCAATGCATCAGTGCCTGTGTTCATATCCTCCTGGGTTTTCCTTTCAACGCAGCTCTGACACCGGAAAATATATAGACTTGATTTCATTAAATATGGGTGCTTGAGATTTTTTTTAATTACTTCTGAAATCCTGTTACACAGGAAAAAAGGCCTTGTAGCTTGAGTTAGCATTTTCATTTTACAGTTTTGACAGTGCAATATAGTGCAATTGAATCCAATAGGTTTTCCTGCTTTTATGTCACAGAGATTTTGAGGGTCTCACTTAAATCATCCTATTTTCAGCCTGATTACTAGGAGGAAATGAATGTATTGCTCTGGGTTTAAATTATCTTTCTGGGAACAGATTTTAGTCTTGCCTTCTCTTTTTGTGTGGACTCCTGTGCAAATGTTATATCCTATTCGACTTCATGTTTTCAAAAAGTTTCCTATATTATCTGTGTTTAATGATGCATGTCAAATATTCCTCACTTTCTGCACTTTACAAATCTGGAGCAATAATTTCTTTTCCTGCTCTTTGTCAGATGATTTCTTCAGGAATATAAAGAAGGAATGAGGCTTTGTTTTACTTTTCCAAAAGAAAATCTGAGCATGAACTTTTTCAGGCATGAGCTGGTTTTCCCTATGTTTGGATAGCATTTAGCATGGTGGGTTAGGCAAAGGTACCAACTTCTTAACTATGCAATGCTGGGATTTAGGAATATGGCAGAGGGTTGAAGTCTCTTGGGGACTGCTCTGGTGAGACAGACCTCACTCAGGGCTAGCTTTCTAATTCAGCACAGTGATGGTTCATTGGTGCTTTCTAAGAGTTAAAACAGTCTTTTGCAGGAGCCCCAGTGTGCCAAGCAAGAGGCACTGAAATAAAATTTGGATGATGTAACACCTGCCTTGGGGACACCAAAGTACTTATCATGCTGAAGGTCACATTTGGTCACTCAAGTCATGATCAATATGAGAGCAGAAGACAGCTCGGGAGAAATCTTTATTGTTATGAGACACCCTAGGGTCCCACCATTCTTGTGGTATATATGGATAAAGTGGAGTGCAGGCCATTGGTTCTTTTCTCCATGTCTTGTTTAGCAGACAATAAAAAGGATCTGTATCTACACCATCTGAGGAAATCCAAAGTGTATTCAGCCTGAAGAGCTGCAAACACATCTTTCTTTGGCACTGACTGAAAAAGGGAAAGGAAGAAAGGTAAAGGAGAAGTATTTAATCCCCATGAGTAACATGGCTTAGATATATCCCAGCTTAACTACACACTCAGTTGTGGTCTGCTGCTACATGCACAGTTTTGGTTGAACTTTCACATTTTCTCTGAAGAGCCAATTACATTTGGATACCAATCAAAATTACATTTTCTGTAACGGGACACTTGTTTTCTTATCTCATTTTCTACAAGCTGTTGTTTTCAATGAAACCAGCAACAGTAAAGGTCAGGATTTATGCAATAACATTAGCTGTGAGTACAAAGAGGGAGCTGGAATAGAAGCTGGAGGCCAACTATTAACCATGGAAAGTCTCTTCTTTCTTCTCGCAATGTCTCACTTGTTCATGAATGAATATTAACATCCTCCGTATATACCTTCTCTATAGACACTGTTGGAAGTATGTATTGCTGCTCTTAATAACAGCATTCCATTATCTTCTATCTCACAGTTGTCAATAAATCATTTGTTAAATGAATCAGGCCTTGTGAACTTGTACTGGCAAGATTGATTTCTGTGTGACATTTCTTTAGGAAATGAATTAAATCTTAGAAAGAAAAATGTGTGCACAGTGGCAGAATATACTTTCAGAGAGAGGGTATTTATGATGAATAGAAGGAAGATAGAGTACACATGCTTCAAAGAACACATTCTTGTAATGATGCACAGTACTAATATGATCTGAAGTAAAGATGGTAAGATCAGAAGCTTTCACTGCCGAATGATTGCCATTTCCTTTGAAAGCATTATTTACTGTAAATTCCTGAGATGCTTTTAGAAATACATTGAGTTCTTTTACTGAAATTTACATATGTCCTTATTTTTTTGTCTCTCCTCAGTATCCGTCAAAATAATTGGGCTTTCAGCAGTCCTTTGCACAGCCAGGTAGATATGAATCCAAGGGTGATTTTTTCTCTTTACTGCCTGCCTTTAGGACAACTGAAGGAGGCTTCTCTTCCATTATTTCTTGTATGGGGGTAGCTTTGTGATTCTGCCTGCTATGCAGAAGAATGATATGTGTGTCCTTCACCTGTTGGTACATAGATACTTCAATCCAATCTGTTGCTGTCAGTGAAGGTTTCGGGGACGTGAAAAGACAAAAATACTCAGCGACTTCTGTAAGATAACCTTCCCATTGTAAATACGTTTCTTTTGTGTTTAGTTACAGCCATAGCAAATGAACAAAGCATTTCCAAACCTTATGTTTGTAAAAACAGTCAAGAACTTTGCACCTTAAAAAAATGGATGTTATCATTGCTTACACTGAAAGGCTTTGTACTCTTCCTATTGAGAAATGCCTGTTAGAAGAGCACAAACTCACTGTCTTGCCTGCAGTAGCTTTGAAAATGTTGGGTTGACTTCCAAACCCATTTTATAACCAATTAGCCAAGAAAATACTGCTCAGCGAACTGAAATCTATGCTGTTCCAATTTATGTGAGAGTAAATCTCAACTAGTCTACTTGATCTATATAGAATGCAGTTCTTTCAATGCAGTTCACCTTCACCATGGAACAAAAGGAATACTGTTCAGCAGCCCTGATAGAACAGTAATCAAACTATAAAACTGTGTACTGTCAGATCATTCATGTCTGCTTTCTGCTAGAGTTTAGCCAAGTTTAAAGCAGATACTTTTTGATTACAAATAATGTTGATGCTTTAAAAGTTGTGTTTGTACCATTGAAGCATATGAGCAGTGTTTTGCTCAGATCCTCTTTGTTTTGTTGTGTTTGGTTGTTAAAATACACATCAGCATTTCTGCTAAAAGAGAATACCTAAGACAAGTCTATACAACTGTAAATAATTATCGCGCTAATGGATAGGACTGTAGTTACAGCCTTAGGACAGGAGAACATACTACCTGGGTTTCATTTCTTCCTTCCATCCCCACATAAATGAGCCCACCTCAATCACCACTGAGTGAACAACTTCTCCCCAAACTCCTTCAAAGCATTTTACTCTCACACCTATTTATTGGGGGAAAAGTCAAATTTAGTACCTTAACCTCTCAATAGGACTGTTTCTCAAGGTAAATACCCAAAAGTACCCCTGAAACTCCATTCTTATGAAGGTTTATATTAACACTCCTAAAAGGTATTTGTATAAATCTTTTGCGTGATTGTTACTGCTCATCATCTTTTGATAAGAAACCAAGAATAAAATTACTTTTGCCTCTGTTGATAAAAAGCATCCCTTGGTGCCCAAGCCTTGAAAACAAAGATGTAAAAGCACCAGCAGTGCAGTACTGTTTCTGCTAGCCAAAAGGAAATTATAAACAAGAAAAGATGAAGAAAGCAATTGTTGTGATTCGATAGAGAACATAATTGTTGTGTTTTACTTGGGCAGTGTTTAGAAACAAAAATAGATAGTTTGGCATCACTGTTAAAATGTTTATTTCAGTTAGGGAGCTCCAGCCTCCACAGATTACTCTTCAAATGGCTGTTCAGTTAATGCCCATTGCAAATGCTGTGTACCTGCTCAAGTGTTTCTTTTTGAGATGAACAATGAGGAAAACATTAAGGCTTCCTCAAATCAAATCACTCAGAATAGTCTTAAATGACCTAATAGGTGACTTTATTCAGCTTCAGGTATAGGTTTTAATATTATTTTCATAAGTACATTCAATTTCTCTAGTGAATTAAAAATAAATAAAATTAGAAGGGCCAGAATGTGAAAATAATTCCCTTTATCTTTAAAGAGCATCAAAAGAATAATGAATTCTAAATGCACAAAGCTTCTTTTGGAGGGAGATTGAATAATATATTCAAAAAGTCTTTTCAGTACACTGCACATGGAGGAATGAGACTCAGCTTTCAGTTGTACCCAAGTTGGGAAAGCAGAATCAGGCTTACAGTCTAATTTTAGTAGTGTAGTCTAAACATATTGAAATAGGAGAAATGAACTGGACAGCCTGATAATGAAAAAATCTAGGCAAGATACTGGGGTAACTAAAGGATCAATTCCTATTGATGCCTCTGTACTGTGCCTGTCAAAAACATGGCCTCAGTGTTCCCAATTAAAAAGCTGCCATTGGAAAGCTGCTGATGTTTGCACAACGTAGAATTTTCTGTGGAGCTCCAAATCCTCAGTTCTACAGGATGCCTTGCTGGACCTGTTACAGAGCCAGTTAATTGCAAACACTTTGAGAGCATTGATCCATGGCTGCTCTGATTAAATAATTATTCTGAAGAACACTTATGAGAGCTGACAGGTGATGGGTCTGGAAGAGCTGCACTAGATCTTCATCCAAATGAGTGCTGCTGGCCCTTGCCCAGGACATTGCTCTTTCCTCGTCCATCCTTTCAGCAAGTACAGTTCCAACTCTTTCATTTTCTGCAGAATAACTGAAGTTTAAACTAGATTCAGATTGTTTTCACTTTGGCTTAAGCCATCAGCAAGTAAGCATATAAAGCCTGGGAAAGGGGGTCTACTTCCCAGCCAGCCTTTTCTCCTTGGCTTTGCTTTTTTGCTCGCAGACATGTCTGTGCTTTGGGGAGATGATGATAATTGCTTCTACAAAGGCTTACAAGTGTAATACCCCCTGTCAGGGTGGCCACTGTCAAACCTCTCTCAACCACCATTCCAAATGTGTCATTTAACAATAAAACCCAACAAATTCCTTTCACACAATCCGTTTTTGTCTTGTTCTGAATTGCTAAGCTTACAGTTCTCATAATGCCACAGGATGGTTTCGATCTCGCTGCCTTTTTTTTTTTTTCATGTTAAATATTTTAATAGTGCAAATATTGAAAAACAAAATCAGGACCTTTTCAATCAATCATATCCTTGAGTGCACAAAACTCAATCCTCCCTCTGAAAGACTTGAAAAATACACGAATGAGCACAAAGGGCTGAGAGAAGCATTGACATTTCTGCAAAATACACATCAGGAGATTTGTACAACTCCATTCCATACTTTTTGAAGTTTCCCACAGCATCTAAGTGACCAGCTGGTCATTAGTATGTTCATCTCAGTTTTCTTTGCACCGTTAAATGAAGTTTTGTAGCTCAAGGAGGTGCATGTCACAGTAGGTAAACAACAGACAGTGGGGTTTTGAGACTGATATCTATAGCTTTCCCCAACACCCAGTTCAACTTAGTTATCTTCTTCTTAATCCTATAGAATGCTTTGTGCTGTAGCATCTCCCCAGTTCTTCAGTCCAGAAGCAGACATGATAATGACTGAAGCATCAGTGACTACTTCAGACAAATGCATCAAAGCTTGTTAAAAATTGAGCCACTCCATGCGTCTGCCACTGTAAATCCAAAGCAGGTTCCTGACCATTGGTTGTGTAAAGGAGGCAGTTCTTCCTCATTTCACACCCAGCTAAGGTCCCATTATTTGGTGTGTTTCCTCAGCCCCTTTTGCTCACACCACAGCAGACAATTGTCTAAACAGAAGCCAAACCCCTGCTTGTGGTGCACCTCCTTCACCTTCAATGTCATTTACAGTGAGAAGTATGTTTCCAAATGCCTTTGTCAATGTGAAGCATTTGAGCATCAATGAACCAACCCAGACAAGTGTGCTTGCTAAGGTATTGATAGCTATTCACTCCTGTGAACTTAATGGCCCTGCACTTGTGTAAAACTGGTTCAAATAAAATCCTATTCAGATCTCAAGTCCATTCAAATTCGGTTCTCAAAATATGCTGCATTTCCTTACTAAAATTACCCCTTCACTTGATTGTCTCATTGCTCTGGATGATGTGTAACTACACCGGTATTTGTGCATAACTTGATTTTGCAAGGTGCAGTAGTGGAGAGATAGCTCTGATTTCCTTCCAAGGGATCTTTGCAATCCATTGGGGAGCTGTGTTGTCTCATTTGCACTTTCTTAGCACATTTCAATCAGTTTCCCCAACAATTTGCTGGAAGAATTCCTGTGGGACATCTTCAAATACTTCTAGCCCCATGTGGTCCAGCAGCTCCTCATTTTCTCTTCTAGGGTTCTCTTCTGTTTTCTCATTTAAGAATAATTCACCACATGACAACATTTTACATTAATGAAGCCCTGGTGATATCAGATGTGATAACGTTCAGTAGGGATCATAGAAAATAAGCACAGGGATATACACAGCATAAAATAAAAACCAGCTGATGTGCAAAAGAGTTAATGAGGGGGAAAAATAGTTTCTGCTGGCATATGCTGACTCACGAGTATCTCTCTCTCCATCCTGCTCAGGCATGGGAAAATTGGATTTATCTATCACTTTTCGACGGTCCCCAAGGAAGTGAGGAAAGATGATGGACGCTGGAAAAAATGAAGTGAATCTATTCAATTGCTTCCCCCTTTTTCTTCATATGATGGAGTACCGGTTCCTGGCAGAAAAGAGTCCTTCTAATAAATTCCAGGGTCCCTCTTGCAGCTTTTAGGCAGTATCCTAAATCACAGCAGAGACTCTGAGAAGGATGTGGGGTCTTTTTTTCCTATGGGAAAGCAGATCAGTCATTGTACTCGCTGGCTCTCTGGAAATGCTCTATGATAGATGCATACAGGCTGCATAATAGGAGTGCTGATTTTGCATTTCTCTACCAGGTTTTGCACTTAGTTTCTTCAGGTGGCAGCAGTGATCATTACTGTAAGGGTGGATAGCCCAAACTTTACCTCCATAATAGGCATCTATCTGTCCAGTACACACTGGCATTTAGATCTTGCTAGTAAAAACAGTATTACCTTTTCTCATTAAAATAAGTAAAAAAAAAAAAAACAAAACAATAATCATCTGAGGGCTCATCAATTTTAGATTTAAAGCAACTTATAGAGATAGAGCAGTGTTAAAAGAACAGAACTATGTCAGAAAAAGCAGATTTATCCTATGAACCACTCAAAACCTCATGCATTCTAAAAGAATACCTGTTATTACAACCCTTTACAAAAATGGTCTACTGCCACTGGGGTTATTTTTCCTAATTCAGTTTAAATCCATCTGTGATTGCACAAGGAACTGTAGAAATTTGAAGTCTCTTACATTTGTTTCATATATAGCCATATTTTCAACTTATTTTTTGAGAAGCATTCATGTGCTTATGCTTTACCTTAGGCATTCTGTGAAATCATCCCATGCTCTTACTTTTTTCTCTACATGTAATCTTTTATTTTACATTCTTGTCTGTTGCTTTCCCGCTCTGACTGACCATAAGTAGCTCAGCCCATATCTTGTCAAATACTGTCAAATTGCTAATTCTACTACCCTAGTTTTGCTCTTCCAATCTCAGGGCCATTTTCTTCATAGAAACAAGCCGTTAACATCAACAGTTCAAGTTATTTCTAACTACTGTAATTCAGAACAGTTTCAGAATCTAAACTGTCTCTTTGATCAGCTCTAGAAAGTGGAGCAAAACCAACCTCCTGGACGTGGGAAAGTTTGGCAGGTTGTCTTCACACTTCCAGCTGTGGCTTTGGAAGGTCTGTAGGAAACAACTCCAACAGAACTCAAATGTACACGCTATGGTTTGCCTAAAAGTAACTGTCAATTCCCTCATTTTAACCCCAATGAATTTTGTTTCTGCCCTTACTTATTCTTCCGGCTTTGTTTATTTAGTATTTCTATGCCTAATAGTAAAATATCTGCTAAGCACTTAGCAGCAAAAACGTGTATCTCTGAAAATCTACCATAGATTGTGAGCTTTAAATGCTGTTGTAAAATCAAACCAGTGTCCAGTTTTTTGGAGAGCTCAGCCCCCTTGCGTGACTGCCCAGTGCTTCACAAGCCACAATTAAAGGTAGAACACACTGGGTGCATAAGTATGTGTGCCGAGTCGGGGACATATGTAAAGAGTAGAGAAGAGAGGAAGGGAGGCAAGAGGAGAGATAATGATTCTACTAAGACTTTTCCATCCAGAGTGCAGCATGGAAAGGTCCGTTTGGACATTTTTATTTCCTCTAGTGTAGTTTGCAGCTGATAAAACTCTGTCTCTTCTCCCTCTCAGGTGATATAACAGAATTTGAATGAGAACATTAAGGTGAGCTGGCAAATGAATTTTGGGAGGCAAAGAACCATGTGGAAGATAACATTTGAATTTGTACCTGACACGGACAAAGTATCACAAGGGGTGTTATTCCCACAGTCCTTCCAGCAGACCTGCACCATCAACACAGCTTAGATGTCTTTAAATAAACCCCAAGGCTTCTTAAACACCTGGCTAAGATGTACTTCCCAGGGATTTCATGATTAATGTGAGCAGAAAAGGGGCTAGTGTTAAGTACTATGAAAGCAGATGTACACTTTGCCTACAGCTTTAGAGAGTGAGCTTTGTAGCTCTCAATCTTTGTTTATACAGTTTTAGCTGAGCTTTGTGTTTTAAATGTACCATTTTAAGAAAGCTTCAGATCAAAGCCAGTTTATCTTCCCAATGCCTCAGCTGCTCTGTAATCATCTCAAAGTCTGAATTGCAGGATCTTGGCATCTGCTGCTGTATTTATAAGACAAGGCAAAACAAGTGGCAGAAGGATCAGAGGTGGTTATCAGCATAGGTGTCAGCCATGCAGAAGAATAGCCAGCGAATGTTAAAAATGCAGTACGACAAATAGACCCACACCGAAGTTTGTTGTGAAATGTTGGTGACTATGGGAGGGATTTTAAATGAAAGGCGTTCATTTATCGAGCCAGCTAGGCACGTTTGGAATGCAGTTCCTTTCCTTGTGGTAAACAATCCATTCCTTTCTAAATTCAAAAGATTATTGGCATAATACTTCCTGCTTTTATTGTTAGAAGAAGTTGCCCAAGGCCCCAGTGAAAAAAGCATATTAGAGCATTGCCCCTTCCAACCAAGAATGGTGAAATATTTGTGGAGGTCACCACAATTGCATCACCAAAATACCACCTATAAAACAGTTGGAGTCCTCCCCAAGTCACGTATACATGTGTATGTTTCTATCCATGTGTGTCATTGTGTTTGAAGCGCTGAATTTCTCTTGACATTTGCTTTCAAATGAGCTCCTGCAGCAGCAGTTTTTAGAGCACACTTTCTGTTTTGCATGGCTGGGAGCAGACCCATTCCCTGAAGCGTGAGGGCTGCAACGTTTTTGTGCTTTAGTTTAAAGCCTATTGTGATAATCCACACACATGGACACAATTATAGCAGGGTGAAATAAGTTGTTGTCTTACCTGCAAGAGAGGAAATGTAGTGATGCTTGTCAGAGAAAGCATTGTTAAAATTGCTACGTTTTCTTTTCACACAAAGAATAATGTAAAACTTAGTATAAAAGATAAGCATTATCTCCTGTCAGCTCCAATGCTATGATACATTTACTTCAAACTTAGTAAAATAGTGTTATTACAGTATTTTTAAGTGTGTGGTTTACCCTATAACTGTCATGTTACTCTTCACAAATACAAAAATGAGATTTCTTTCCCTTCTGAATTGTTGAAACTATGCCTGTCCTTTTTCTAACTGAAGGAATATAACATCGCTGTTGGCAATGTCATGGAGGTTTGTGCTATATCACATTTTGATCAAAACTAAATGGATTTGTCCTCCAGGTTCACAGGACAAATGACCTAACTGATTGTTACAACTAATATGTCTTACAAATACAGCTGGTTTTCCATGCAAGCCTAACAGCAAGCAGGGCTAGTTTCCATTAATGGATCCACTCCCTCTTACTGCTCCAAGTCTGTACAGAAACAGCTAAAACTAGCACAGAGATCATTCACATGCTCCACTTTGGCGTTCAGGTTATAGGGAATTTGCTCCTCGATATCTACCTCAGGGGCTATTTAATATCGAATGACAATAATATGAATTCATAGAACCAATCTCTCTACATGTAATTGGCAGTAATGTAGCACTATTTGTAAGACTTATTATTGCAGTAATGGTTATGGTAAGTCAACAGATAAATGCTAGATAGATGGCAGAGAAGTCAAATGATATGAAGCATGCTACCCTGTGAATCTGGTTGCATAGCTTGCTTTTTGTGAAATGCAGTGTAATATATCACTCTAATTTTTCTGGACAATATGGACTCCTTGCTTGTCACATAGTACCAGAACATTATGGCAGTAAGTGAGACATTAATGCAGTAAAGCAGTAATGTACTTCCTTAGTGCAAAGTTTGTTTGGAGTTAACTGCAGTAGAAATTATAAAACCTGTTTTGTTATCAACCGAGATTTTACAGTATTGTTTTGCTAGGCCGGAGTAAAGATGGGATCATGAAATCATAGAATAGTTTGGGTTGGAAAGGAACTTAAAGCTCATCCAGCTCCAACCCCTGCTACAGGCAGGGACACCTTTCACTAGACCCGGCTACTCCAAGCCCCATCTATCCTGGCCCTGTGAGAAAACTTCCAATAGTGATTTAATCTTATGTGTTTAGAGGTAAGTTCAGTTTTAGTGTTGATTTCTGACACTGAGCACTTTTCAGAGTCCCTCCTTGAAAGAGCAAAATTAAATATTAGCTGTTAATTTTCACCATAATGTTACAGATTAGTATCTGTATGGCTTAAAAAGTCCATAATGGAATCACGCCTATAAAAACTTGAGCCTTTACAGCATGCTAATGGCTTTCCATTAGGTCAGATTAATGTTTTCTGCTTGGTGGAAATAGGTATTTAGCAACAGTGCTTTCAGTTTGTTAGGAATAAATAACTGTTGGACCAATTGCTTCATGCTTGGGAATAAATCTGTACTTTCAGTGCTCACTATTAAATCACTTCTGCAAGATGATTCATAACATCTGCAGATTCAGATCTGAGGATATCGGCTGGATCCAGCCACAAATAGATCTTCCTCCTGCATTCACATTGCCATGACTCAGAGAAGTGACAGATTCTGCCGCTGCTTGTGATCCCACCACCACATCAGAGCCACGGCACTGCACACTGTGATCAGGTTGATGAGCTGGATGCTAAACAACCAACCTGTCTCACCATCCCCATTCCTTACAGTAGCAATACTGGCCTGCAGGGGAGCTCTGGACTGTGAATGGATTTCATTGAAGCACGTCACAGTGAAAGGTCCAGGAATTAATATTAAGTAGGGACCTGGTATCAGAAGGCTGCTAAGGCAGAACATGGCAGGTGACACAGATAATATAGCAAGGATAAAATCTTGTGGTTTTCCCCTTTTTAAAAGATACAGGAAATTAAGGCAGATGCTCTTATCTTGAGGAAAATACACATAGAAGTGAAGATGCATAGTTGCATATGTTTTCATCTTTTTCACAGCACTAGAGTTTTAAATGGTTGTTGGCAATTGACTGGACAGATCCCAATTGCTAAATAGGGACTATGGAAATGTTCCTCCCTTGGTGCTTTTCTTCATTCCAGATTTTTTAATGAGTGCTTCAAGTCATATCAGTATCCATACTGTTTGCAACTTAGGTGTCCTCTCCTTACAGATCTTCAAATAGCAAGAGACCCATTATCCCATCTATTCCTTGTACATCCCTGTTCTTCTCATGTAAGAAATGTTACTTGACACTTCTATTAATAGTAAAGGGATACATTTGCAGTGCATTTCTCATGAAGAGGGCTCTTAAAAATACTTTATAACTTATACTAATGCAAATTTATATATGGGGATCTTAGATGTGGGGCTCCTCAGAGCTATGCTTCCTAATTGTTTGATATGTAAGTAATGGGCTCTACTACCAGAAATAAATCATTAAGTGCTCTGGTTCCTGGATACCCAGCTTGAGGCTTGGCCTCACTCTGTCTGTATTAAACTCATGCCCTCTGAATATCAATATGCTTTGAAGTGGTTAAAATAATGTGCCCCAAACAAACTCTCAACTTTAGAGACTTTTGAAGATATTCAAATAAAATCGATAAAATAGAATGCAGTTCTATTGGTAGAGAGCCAAAAGGCAGAATATTTCTAACCGTGCATGGTAGCATTAATATCAAATTGAACACAGAAAATGTAAAATAATACTTCCTTTATTTTAAAGTGCAGGAAGAAGTAAGATCGAGGGCATGAAATGCTTGAATAAAAATTTAACTGAACTTTGCATTAAGTTTGGGAAGTCTCATGAAGACATGTATTATTCACTACAGATTAGCAGCACACTTGGTTCCCATTTTACTCATGAAAAAGCAGTTATTCTTGTGAAGAAGAATGCGGTCCTGAGAGAGAACCTCAACGTAATACCTACTGTTGAAAGATCCTTAAGCAACAGGCTTAAAGAGTATCTCAGCTGTTCACAAAAATACCTTCCAGTATGCAGAAAACTCCAGTTCTGGCCTCACTGTCAAGTTGTCAAGGTCCACTTTTAAAGGCTGCCCTTAGAGTGGATGAGGCAGTCTTTGAGGATGCTGCAGCATAGAAGAGCCTAAAAGCTGGTTTTTGCTCCATCAAAAGCAAGAAAAATATTGTTAGGGAATGACAGAAAGATGTAGGGGTCCTGTGTCTGAGCAGCCATAGGGTATACTGAGCTGATGTAGGTCATGGATTGCAGTACTTGTGTAACAGCAGAGAATTGACGTCAGTTGGAATATGTGCGGTAAAAGCTGGTTTTCCACACAGCTAGCATTACAGGCAAGTGAAAAAATATAATGGCTTCATTATGAATGGCATTTTACAGATCCTGACATGTTTGATGAGCTGGACTGTACAGAGAAATCAATTCAAGTCTGATTTACCATTAATTAATCTGCTTCTGTTCCACCTACACCGTGCAGGCAATCCTGTTTTCTATGGCAGTTTGAGAGCATGGATTCAGATTACCTCAGGCAATGCAGTTGAAACCAAACGACTGCTTAGTGAAATTCCTTTTAGAGACATTAGTTTTTCATTGGCAATGTCATTCTGTGTGCTGCTGAGGCTGGGAGAGGAGGTGAGCATGTGCTCCATGCTTCTGCCTCCTATCTGCACTGGCAGGATGGCATTGCTCAGAGCATTTGACTCAACTTAGGTTTCTGAGGTGTCCACAGTTGTCTATTTATCAGTACACAAATCTGAACAAGGAAAACAGCTCTACAGGGTGCTTTCTTTACAACTATTTCTTTTCCCTGTGATTTGTTGACTGTGAAGCTCAGTATACCTGTAGAGAAGGCATGATGAGGGTGTCAGGAAGGTGCAGGAATGGTCCAGCTTTGGCTTCCTAAAGACATCATGTGCTACAATAAATATTTAATAAGTATCAGGTTGCACAATAAAACTATGAGGTTACTCATTTCTTTCTCGGACCACTGCATCCTCTTTTTCACCCACTCTATATCATCAGTAGTCAAAGCTGTGTTTCTGTGTGGCTGTGACTGGAGATACATTTGTGAAATACATAGGGATAACCTGTCACATATGAGGTACTGGCTGAACACCTACTTGTTATGTACCATATTTTTCTTCTTCTCCTTTGCAAAACTGATTTTCAAAGGACAAGACAGCTACTTGGCAGAAGAAAAGATTCTGCCTGCTTTTAATAGCAAAAGGTGATAACATTGATACTTACCAGGAAGCATTTGTGAAGACAGGTACTGAAAAGAAGATTGCCATGATCTCATGTTGCTGTGATTGCCTAATAATCATATTTTGGCAAAAAATATGCCCAGTGAAAACCGGTTAATGGCAGTTCAACAGGGATGCAGGAACAGCATCTCCTGTCCCATGTAATAGAGTATCTTCGTCACTTCTACATGTATTTGGGTGCTCAACTCATGTTGGAATTAATGCATGGTAGAAATATCTTTATGAATCTAAATCTACAAAAGAAGAAATCATTTGTGCCTGTCTAGAGTTAGGGCATTCCTGAATATTTATTACCTTTAAAATTAGTTTTCCTGTGCCCTCGCTCCTTCAGGCAACATCTCTTGATGGGATATTGTTACAGGCAAGAGGATGGAATTTGCTCTCCTATTGCTTCTGTTGTGATATTTCTCTGATAAAAGGCTTTGTGAGTAACAGCCAAGAAACAACAGTGGCGTAAGATATTCCTTACTGAAACTGGGCTTAAAAATCCTATCACTCTTGTCTTAACTTGCAAAGACAGTTTAAAATGAATAAAGCATGTTAAGTGAGAAAATTAAGTGATAAGCTTTTTCAATAATGCATGCCACTTTACAGTTAATATTGTATTGTCTTCCATTTATTTTGCATTGATTGTTGTTTTTTTCTTTAAGACCTGATCCTTCTCTATATTGACTCAATGGGATCTTCATATTTTTATCTTTCATAGCAAAATCTATCAAACTCAGCCTTATAGAAAAATGGGAAAATCTTTAGCCCCACCAAATGCTAAAAGAGCAGCCCACTTAGAAAAAGCTCTAGTGTCCTATTTTTAGCTTCAGATCCCCCCAAAAAACTCCTGTGAGAACAAATACCATAGCCATAAGATATCAGGGGGTCCATTGCAGTCATTGGAGCAGTGAGTTTGAATGGGGAAGACAAGCTGTGGGACTCTATTGTTCTTCAATAAGGTGGAAGGAGGAATATTGCAATGTGCAGTGAATTGGAGAAGACATATTGTGGCTTGCCCTGTGAAGGATGTCTGCTTCTATGGCATAAAATCTTGCTCTGTATTCCAAGAAGTGTCATTTAAAATGTAGAATGAGTGCAGAGCAGGAATGAAAAAATAGAGCATGTGGATTGTAAGCACTAAACATGATATAGAAACAAGAATATTTTTTCTGACAGAAACTGGTGACTAATTCAGTTTTCTTCTTTAAAACTATTTGCTTGGGACATTATTGTCTTGGGAGAAATTTCTGGGAAAATTAGATATTCCTCAGCTAAAATGTATAAGAAAATTGTTTCACCTAGCTATCAAAATGGAATCGACAACCTTCAGAGGTGGCAAAGTCTCATTTGCAGTAGAACTAGAGCACCACAACAGTTTTCTTCTTCACGTATATAAATAAGTATATGTGTTTCCTATGACTGTGATAATAGCCTTCTACTAAGCCAAATGTGGTTATAAATTATCCCTAGCATCTTGTTCAAGTGGTGTGCCTAGGCAAGTTTGTCCCTCCTCCCCATCTGTTTGACTGATATTTTTCTCTGAAATCCTAAAAGGTGAAAACATTTAAGTTAAATAGTCACATAGCTCTAATTGAGAACCTGCGGGTAGCTCTCTGTGTCACTTCTTTCATCACAAATCACATCAGCTACCGAGGAAGTACTTGAGTACAACTTGCAATGCATAATGACTTACATTTTCTCTTTAACTTTCATCTTTTCTCTAACCTTTTCTTTTACTTCAGAGCTCTTAATGAGAAGAACTTTAGAGCCACAAACAGTATTTTTCCAACAGCCTATGTGAAGAAAGGGGTTTTTTTGCTGCTGCTCTGGACTCAGCCTGGTGCTTTGTTCTTTTTCTAGCTTGCACAGACAAAGAACTGAGGAATCTCGCTTCCCGACTAAAAGACTGGTTTGGTGCTCTCCATGAGGATGCAAATCGTGTCATCAAACCAACGAGCTCGGAGACAGCACAAGGCAGTAAGAAAACACCTTTTCCTTTGAACACTGAGTGTTGTAGGCAGCTTTCCAGCCTGAGAGAGCATTGAGCTGGGCGCAGCTGTTAGTGCCACAATGTCATGTCAAGCAGGTGCCAGTAAGTGAGCAGGTATGCAGGATACCTGATCCTGCGAATAAATAGCTGCATTCTTTTCTATCTGAGATGCAGTCATTCTGTACTCTTCCTGGACCAAACTGCTCTAAAAATTGACAGTTTGAGACTACAAGTTAATCAGGCAGATAACTGTGTCTGAAGGCCATGGAGGTCACAGCTGTGCTAGTAAATAAACCTGCTCAGGGACTTTTCTTAAGCCCTGAGGTTAACTAGTTCATGTCTGTACAGTTAAACTCCGTGACCCTCCATGTCAATGTGGCTGCATCCAAGTCATTTCTTGGGGACAGGCAATGACATATGCTTACCTCCTCAGTTTATGGCCAAGCATTTTCTTACCCAATGTCAGTGGCATGAGCCAAAAACATGCCATACAAGCACAAGGAAAACAATGCCAATGTTGGAAAAGACTCACTTTGATTTTACTTTGCAATTTCCTGCTAGCCCTTTATAAAAGAGAAAGAATAATAAAAAACATCCACATCACAGCCATGGAGATGGAATAGTTAATGAGTGTGGAAAGGTAGAATCTATTGTGTCCCAGGTATTTAATAACACTACCTTTGCTTCCTTTGATGTTTTGAGTTTGGTTGGGTTTTGAGTTTTTTTTCAGAAGGAAGAAATTGAACATTTTAGAGGGCATTTACTCTCTGTGGGTTAAGCCAACATGACTGATTTTGATATCATTTACCCACCAGGGAGGGAAGGATTCAGAAAGATTCAGCCAAAAGCATCAAAATAGGTTATGTTCATCAGAGAGCAGATGTGACTTTATTTTCTATGAGGATTTGTTAATTCTTTTAAATAGTATGTCCCAAAATACATGGTCTCTTAAGTTGCAAAGTAAGATGCACAAGTTCTATCTAGGTGCGTGACTCCCCTTCACCTCTCTGCCCTGATTCTCTGGTACAAGCTGGGTAAAGCCAGGGTCCACAAACACCGAATTTAGAGGTTCAGCCAACTGCTCCATTTTACAGCTTTTTTTGGCCCCACTGCCTGGTTTCCCTGCAGCCTGAGACTGGAGAGGCTAAAGGTGCAGTGGAGCAGGCTCAGCGCATCAGGATGGGCATTTACTCTTGATCCATGTCTAGACAGCCACTCTTTTTGTACTACTTCTAAGACTGCCTCTTCCTAAAAAGACAGAATATACCACAGTCTGCATTGCTTAAAACTGTAGTCAAACCTCATTAATGACAAGTAATGGTATCTTAAAACTATGTGGTGAAACAAGCCATGTTCTGTGTAAGTAGATCTTTTTCATATGTCCCTTATTTGTTTTCCATGCTGTTTACAACAAAGTCAGTGTCTATAAAACCATGTGTCCTACTTATTTCTTAAATGGTACTTCAAGAAGGGATATTATTGTGCAGAGGAAGCCAAACCACACTGCAAAAATTGAACTGGGTATGCAACTAAACACAGCTTCAAGGTGTGAATGCAGAGCTCATGACAGAAACCAGCAGAGACTTAAAACTTTGTCATTTAGGCCCAGAACCACATGAAATTCCATTTTATCAGGTTGTCAAAAGAATGTGTTTTCCATGCAGATGACCTCTGAGGAGCTCCAGGGGACCTTGCCAAAGGCCAAAGACAAAATTCAGTTCCTAAAGGTGTTGGGTCTGGGCTGTTTTTGCTGAAGCAATTTCAGTGAGAAAAACATTCCTGGTAATTCTGCAGTGTTTGCTCTGATTCACAGAGGAACTGTTATCTCTTTTTAGTTTAGTTTGATTCCTGGCAGCATCTATATGAAAGGCTGTCTTGATGCTCTTAAACACTTGATCTCAACAATGTTCATTTTTAGACTGTTGACTTAGTTTGGCACAATTTCTTATATGTCAGTTAAAAAGAATGAAACTTTGCGAGTGAAGATGGTTGAATTATTTTTGAATGCCACAAAACTTGGGCATGGTTTTCTTTTTAAGAGTTTGCAACAGTATGCATGAATTACTCTGCATGTGCCAAATTCTGCAGCTCCAATTCTCTCTGGTAGCATTTGAAATACAGATTAAGGACAACAGTATTTGGCTTCTTCTAACGTTAAACATTTCTAACAATGAAAGACATCTTAAACAGGGCTCAGAATTCAAAGTAAAGTTCACAAAGCCAAGCTGAAAAATAGGATTTATGTGAATCCTGGCAAAAAGGACGCACACAGCTCTGGAAATAAGCTCTGATGTACACGCTGCCCTTTTCTATTGCTCTGCATGTGTTGCTCTCCTCACCAGGCTGATCACTTCATTAAACTGAACTTGGTTTGGTTATGCCTGTAGAGTCTTAAAAGGCACGCACGTCCTCAAAATAATCCATTTTGGATATGCCCCTGTGGCAATAAAAGGAACAGATGGTGGGATGCAATGAGTATGATGCCTTGGACACATCAGCTGTCTAGAGAAGGTGTTCCAGCAGAGATTTCTTTATGCTACATTAAATTTTCAAGATGTTACTGTGAGTGTAAATAAGCTTTCTTGAGTTTATTAGGTTCACCCCCAGGTGAATTCAAAAGTGCATTCTTTTCTTCTTTTTTACTCTCCTGAAAGGAAGAGGATGAGGACAAGTCATTGTGCTTGAAATCTCAAACCTTCATTCAATGAGCTATCTCCAGATCCCAGCAAAGCACCACAGGCCGGGAACTATTTTCTGCAGGGTTTGTACAAATGAAATCTCCTCAGTAAATCAGAAGAGCAACTCAGGGATATGCTTTGACATAAGGAAATATCAAAACTAATTAGGGAGTAAGATCAGATTCAAATTGCTCCTGAGCCTGTTGATAATTCCTAACATTCCCGTGTTTTATCTTGATAGTCTCTTTGGTTGGATTGGGACTTGTTTTTCTCTTACTAGAGATCTATGCAATATAAAGGATTTTTTCTGGGGAACATTTTTTCTCCTCCTTCTTTTATTTTAAGCGATGGGGGAAATTAGGTTAATTATTCCCCTGTTAATTTAATTGTAATACGCTTCAGTAAAAGAAAGCTGGTTCATGTAAGTCAGCTCTTGAAAGGGGAAAATAATTTTATGTGCTGGAAGACGTGTTTATTTTTAATTAGGATTTCCACTTAAAGATTCTTTTTAATTTAATTCTATTTTAATTTAGAGGAGGTGGAGCATTTTACTTGTTAATCGCATATGAGACTTTTACATGTAGGTCACCGGCTTGATTTTCTTCCAGATCTGCTGTGGATGAAAGTTGTTAGGATGCTGAACAGCTGTCAGGATGGAGGAGCATGATGGTGTCAGTCCAGGTCCTTGTAAGCAGGTGTCCAAACAAGAGCAACCACCACCACAACTTACATCAATTGGCATCTGCGTTGGCATCCTCTGCCAAGGAGCCAAGAGCAGGAGGGATGTGGAGCCTGCAGCACTCTCTTGCTTCTCCCCATAGGCACTGCAGCACTGAGCTGATACACAGAAAGATGCAGAAAAGTTCTCACTGAGGTTAATGTTATTCCAGGTCTGTTTTGCTAGAAGTCCAAATTATAGCACGTAATTCATTACAATGCAGTATGTGGTTTATTTCATCCAGCATATTGCATGGTGTTTATAGGCAAGTATATGAAAAGACTCTAGATAAGAGTTAATTCATTCAAAACTAATTGGCCTTGCCAAGTTGATGAGAGCACAGTGACCTCCTGGTGAAGGTGAGTGACCTCCTGGTGAAGGTAAGCTCCAAGATCCATTTTGTATCAGCTGCCCTGGTTACACAGAAAGTCAGAGCCTGCACTGCACACTCAGGGCATAGTTTGCTTTCCTTGCTGCTGCTGGGTGCCGAGAGCATCCAGGATTGCTGGTCTTGCACTGCAGATGCAGTCTTGCAAAAGGTGATTTACAGGCAGTAGCTTTTACCAGGAGACAGTATGAAGTCAAGATACTGCTATTCACCTTTAACCACGTATTAAGGGACAGTTAAAGAATTAAGCTTTTCACTGATACAATCATCTAGCTAAGAGCTTTCCATAACACCTACCCCTGTAATATTTAAAGACTTCCAAAACACACTGTCTAATAATCCAGCGCTATTTAATAGTTCAGCCTCTTAATAAACCTAATCTGGAACTTTGGTCACACCAGTGAAAGCTTCCTTGTTTATAAGAAATTGCAATCAAAAACTCTTCAGCTAATGTAATTAACTGTCTTTGTAAGTGACCTTTCATGATTGTATCTTGCATTCAAGCCCTGACGTTATGTCACAAAGCATATTCATAGTCACATCAGTCACTGTCTTATGATCTGCTCAGGCAGATCAGTGCAGAGGGCATGCTGGTGGTGCATCCCTGAATGCATGTTGTACACACAGATAAAGATTTCCCAGCAGGGAGGAAAACAAGACTCAGAAACAATCCACAAACACTGTCAGGGGCAAGTTCATGTGAGGATCTTCTCTTCCCTGCGTTGATACTTGCCAGTTAGGAGGTGACCTTTAGAGACAGGGCTGAACAACACACACTGTACTCAACTTGTACAACACACTGTGTAGTCATTCACCCTAGAAGCAGTAAATGTCATGACAGAATGTAAAGACCATCACTGGAGAGGGGACCTGTGCAGAAAAAGAGCAGCCGGTGGAACACAGCTGGTTTTCCCCTGGAAGCTGTTAAACTGGGATAGCTGAAGCATGCACTGATCCCAGCTCCACCATGCAATTGAATGATCCACGCCTGCCTGTTTGATTACTACTTATAACTTGCCCCGTGGTGGGGAATCAGGCAGGGCATATATCAGCACAAGGCAGGACTGCGTGCCCTGCTCCTCGGTGCTTTGTAAAGGCAAAGTAAAGGATGAAATCTTTCACTCAACAAAAGATTGCTCAGTGACCAAATCCTGCTTGCGTTCCTCAGGTGAATAAAATAATTGAAGTCAATAGTCCTAATTGCTTCAGCAAGGCAAGCAGGCTTCCTCCCTACATCTATTCACATGGCCTTTTTCTTTTACACTGTGCTCAAACTCGATTAGATAACATTAGAGGAGACAAGAGCACAAAAATGAAATGTTCAGCATGAATTCTCTCTTTCCTGCCCCAGCTGCTCTCATCCCAAAGAAACGGTGTTACTTTCTTCCTTTCTTAGAGCAACATGTATTATGAATGACATAAACCTTCCCATTAGTTAACCCTTCTGGTTGTTCCTCAATGTCACTGACAGCCTTCAGCTGCATACAAAAAACACTGCTTCCAGCATAAAGCATTGACCTCCTTTGGGTTAAAACTTAAAATAGCAGGTAGGCTGCAGAGCTTGGACAAACTGTCAGCATGATTCCAGCAGCATCTTATGTTTCACTTTAACAAAGCAACATCCTAAAATGGGACTTGACGCGTACAGCAAATAAGGCTAAGCTTGACCTCTTTCAATGAAAGATGCAGCAAAAGGAAAAAGCCCATCAGGCTTCTCCATGTGGTCCATAGCAGAAGGAATAGTGCACAGGCAGCTAGAACACCATGAGCACAGGGGGCCCGGGTACATGGTTCAGATACCTCTGTCTCTCTGAATCCCCAGGCAACTTATGCATGTTTCCAGGTCCTTGATGAAACCATTATCCTTCTTTATCAGCTCTGCATTACAAATATACTATCTTGCATTATCGATAACTTGCAAATTAGTCCATGTTTATACCGAGCATTTTAAAATACAGTGGCAGCATGGATTTATAATGTTTATGAAAGGAGGCTGTGCCACTGATTTTGTGGAGACTGCAGAATACTGGCACATGTACCTCGTATACATTGTAGGTATCTATATGCATAACTTGGTCTTTCTTTGATAACTGCTGCTGGTGCAGTCTTTTAAGGATCTAGGCTATTAAAATTAATGATGATGATGGTTTCCAAAGCACTGGAAGAGCAGAGTCCTGTAATGCTGTACAATACTGGAGGCTGTAAGAAGGGATAGTGCTGGCATGGCATACAAGAGCATGGGCGGCTGAGGTGGTGCCATTCTCCAGACTAGTGCAAGCAAAAGAGATGCTTCACTTTCTCTCCCCTGGCCCCTCCCCACATAGTTCACAACCCAGATCAAAGCATTTTGTTGTCCACCATGGGAGGCAAGGCTTTGAAGAGTGGAAAACTGGGACAAGAGGTGGAAGGTGAGAGCACAGCAAGAAACAATTTTGTCAGGGAACTAGAAATAGGTCTGGGAAGCCGGATTTAAACCCCAATCAGCCTGTAGTCTAGTTTCAAACTATAAGGGATGAAGCCTTTTCTCATCGCATTTCAGCTTCTTGGAACAAGGCCAACCCACTTGGAATGAGGACTGGAAAATGAAAGTGAGGTTCTTTGAGTAGAAACAACTTTGGATTGCAGTGATCAGTTGTGGAGCTCAGCCCCCCCACCCCGCAGCTCCTGAAAAGTGTGTGAGCGGTGCTCTGGGCTGTGGCTGTGCTTGGGGTTTAGATTGTATACAATCAGTTCAGTCTTAGACTTCTGTTCTGCTTTGGGCAAGTGAGGTCAATGTTCAGAGTCCAGCCATTGCTATGCTATCAAGGCTTCAGCTTAGCAATGATTCTTGTGCAGTGAGCATGCTGGGGTTCAGCTGGGGATGTGTGCCTGTCTTCTTACAGGATTTGACACCAGCATACTACCAATCTGCAAGGATTCCTTAGGCTGGATGTTCAACAAACTTGACATGAACTATGACCTGCTGCTGGATCCCTCAGAGATCAGTGCCATTTATCTGGATAAGTATGAGCCATGTGTCAAGCCTCTCTTCAACTCCTGTGACTCCTTCAAAGATGGAAAGCTTTCAAACAACGAGTGGTGCTACTGCTTCCAGAAGCCAGGCGGTGAGTTGTGCAATTGACAGGATAAAGAGAAGTTGTTTGGCTCGCCCCGTGTTTCAAGTTGGATTGACCTGCTGATAGAGATAGTTTGGTAATTAGAAGTCAACTGCATTAAAAAGCTCTTTTCTCCAGCACTGGTGTGAAAGGGCAGTGTATAACAATGTTTAATGTCACAGATGAACAATATTAATATCCCTTGATCATTCAAACGAAGAGGTAGCAAGCACCAGTGCCCACAGTCTAGTAACAAGCCCTATTGGTGATAAAAAGCTCAAGAACTTGTTTTATGCAGACATCATTAGCAAATCATAAATTAGAGAGCTGACATTATATTAGTTTGGAGGAAAAATGGGTTTCACAATGAAAATGGCCCCAAACACTATTGTCAACTACAGTGCGTTGCCTTCTTTTTCTTTTTTAATTAGTGGAGCTAATGACATGAATTTGTTTTGCAGTGTAGTGCCAGCATATGGGCTGCTTTCATTCCCAGGTGTACAGCAGTCTACATTCCCTGTCAGTAGTGAAGCCAGTCATTGCAGAGCCTGCCCCGTACCATCTGGAAATTGATTCTTATACATTATATTTTAGGTCTTCCTTGCCAGAATGAAATGAATAGAATTCAAAAGCTAAGTAGAGGGAAGAGTCTGTTGGGTAAGTTCGATTACTTCCTATTCATTTACTCAACTAATTAAAACGTCTGTGATTATTGTAACTTTATATGCAGTAATGGTTTTTCAATTAGAGACTAATGTTTTGAGTCGGGAATATGCACCATGGAGTATAGGCCTGACACTATGAAATTAAACAAATAATGAGATATCAACATACAGAACAGGTGTCAGCATGGCAATGGGTTCAGAACTAATTTACAGTTCTCCAGAAATACAAATCTGGTCTGCATAGACCTTAATACTGCCTTCATCACCTCAGAGGTCAGAGTTAGCACTGAGACTGCTTGATACTCAAACCCCCTGTGTTGGAAGGGCGGTTGAAGGTGCTGCAGTGCACAGCCAATGGGTTCATGTATTCTTCCAGCTCTGGTGCAGTGCATGCATTCCTTGGGGTTCATTTTGCCTAATCACCCTTTAAAATATTTCAGCATATCCGATGTATTTGAAAACAGGAATTTGTATCATCTCGTTTTAGGCAGCCCTGCAGGATGCTCCATGCTGCAGAATGTGATAATAGCCTCCCCTCTCTCTATTGACTGTTGGGAGCCTGAATTGATTCATAACTTACACTGCTCTGATGGATATCTAAAATTAGGTTAAATCCCCACATGGCATTTTCCCATTTAATTGCTTAAAAAATCAGGTTGCTGAAGTGAGTAAATTCAAGGTAGCTGACTCCATACTCTGAAATCATCCAGTGTTATGTAGCCTCGTGTTTATGTGGTGGTATCTTATTGAAACTTCTGTCCTTGTGCATTTGTGTACCAAAATCACATGGGGCATACCAGTAGTCTCTGCTTCCAGAAAGCTCTGCATTTCACCATTGAAGAGCCTGGCTTACCTCAGACCCAGGTTTCAAACCCATCATTGAGGACCCATGTCAGGGTCTTACAGCATCACTTAATGCAGCATGGAGCATGCATGTCAGCTCTGCTGCAGTGCTGCTCAGATTGCCGTCTGCTGCTCTGGTTGCTCTGATTTTAATCTGACACTGATCCTGCAAAGAGAGCTTCTGCAAAGCTCATCTTTGGCAAACCCTGCAGCGCCTTATGAACAATCCCAACCTGGATTAATTGATTTAAAGTAATAATAAACACTTCCAAAGGCTACAGGGACTATGGTTTAATTCCATCATCCTTTCATAGCAAGTTCACATAAAGATTAAGATGTTTCAGACTTACAGCTCCTGCTGTTCATAGCTGTGGGAGAGAAGGGAGGATTGATTGTTCAGTTATATGTGTGTTCCATTCGGTAAGTACTTTGCATTTGTGTTTGAGTGCATGGAAGTCACGGTGTTCCCTGTCTCATGGGTGTCATGATTTTGAAAGCCACCTAAAAGAATAAGAAGCCCAGTTCTTCACAGATATCTTTGGCAAACCCATATTTATTTAATGCTTTTCTGTTATTTGCTATATGCAATAAATGTCATCTAGTCTGAAACATAAGTGGTTTGTTCTGGTGTGCGAGGAAGAATGATGGCTGTATTGCAGGTAGCGGAACATTCAGGCACGTGTCAGTGGTATCTGATCACAATAGCAGGAGTAAAATGACAAAGTAAAAGCAGTAAGAGTGGTCCCTTACCACAAATAACTTCTTGTTAACTGCATTAAGAAAGGTGAAGGATGAAGGTGTAAAGCTCAACAAATCAAGAAGTGCCAGGCATGAGGTTGTTCCACAAGCTAGAAAATTATAATATAGAGAGGAACTCTTTGCTTCACCTACCTTGAAAGTCTGGCTGCATAATGGCACTGTCTGTGAGATTTTAATCTGACCTCATAGCTATTTATGCAGCAGAAAACATTGTCTTTTGTCTTCAGTGACTGAAAAATCATACAAATGGAAACTAAAACATGCACATGACTCAAAACACACTTGTCGTAACAAGAAAGATTGAAAAGAGAGATTAATATATCCAGGAAAACTGGCCTCTAATTCTTCTTTTTCCTGACATACCGAGCGCAGCATATACAGCCTGGGCCGTGCACAGGAAGATCTCAGTTAACTTGTATCCAGTGATAAAACTGGCAGCTTTTGATACTTTGTTCTCTGTTTTTTTCCAAACACAGGACAGTTGCACCAAAGTACTTCAAAGCCATTGCCCTTAGATATGTTTAATGTGGAGGCTTTCAAATAGAGTCTAGCATCCCAGGGGACTGAATTAAAAAGTAAACAGCACTATTCATCTTTTCCTACCAGATTTATCTAGAGTACAATTAACTGCAGAGTGTACTTTCAGAGCACACAACTGTGCAGCCTGATAATGCTTCTCCCACATCACGAAGGTGATGAATTTCTGCTCCCATCACTATTTTCTTCTGTATCAGCCCCATGAATTCAGCTAATAGAATAGCTAATACAAGGAGCTGTGTGCTGGCTAGCACTTAATTCTGTCAGGCTTTTACCCATGTGCCTTACTATCTTTAGCATGTAATTATTCTCCCCATGTTCTGTGAGGAAGCAGAGTATTATACAGATAAGGAAATGATGCAAGAAAATAAGAGATGTAGGTCTGGACCATGAAGAGGATATAAATACAGCAGTGCTGTTCAAGTTTGCATGGAATTAAATACTCCATGAGACAGAGAGATGGGAGAAGCAGGATTCACTATCCTGAGGCAATTCAGCGGGGAGTGACTAACATTCTGCAGTGCTTAATAGTAAAACTGGTCCACCAGCCCAGCGGTCCTCTCCATGCTTGTGGGGAAGCACTACCTGTGCAAAAACCTCTGGAGAGGAAAGACTTTACTTCCAAAGCCTGCATATGTTCTCTGATGCCAAACCAAATTGTGGGGTGAAGTATTCCCACTAAATGGGTTGTCTGGATGCTGTGCTCCAGAATAGCAAAACTTGCACCCAGAGTTAGTTTGTTTCTGATGGACACAGGGGCTGATTTGTGTAGGATTTACAGGACAGATCTTCACACTGTACAGCACTTGCTCCCAGTGACTCTCTATCCTCACTAGATTATCACTTGCACCTGACACATTGGAGAGGACATGCTGTAATCTTCTCTCTAATAACTGGCAAATACTGTGACATTAATATGTACAGCTAAATACTGAAAGCTCCAGTGTTAAATACAAATTGGCACAATTTCCCATGCAGAAGGAAAAAGTGCCTTCTCCTCTTCGCTGTGACCCAAAGTGTGAATCCTTTCTGCACACAGTTCTGTTGGCAGGGAGCCTGGGCCATAATTTATTTTTAAATCTATGGCTTTTACAGGCAGTGTGGAACATTTTAATACCTTACAAGAAACACAGTGAAACGATGCAGAAAAGGCCTGTTTCGAAGGCGGCAAAAGAGAAAGCATGAGACAGTTTAAAGTGCAGGGGCCATTCTCTGCTTGCCCTTTAATGCCACTGAGGTTCCCCCTTTGATTCCTCCTTGGACAAGATGCTCCAGGTAGCTCTAGTGACACAGGGACAGCTATGCTGGTGTGCACCAGCTCAATATCAGCACCTAAGCACTTCTCCAGAGGTTGCGTATAGTGTTAAACACCTGGAGAGCTTAACAGAGGCATAGGTGTGAGAAGAAAACCTTTCTCAATTGACATTGAGATCAAGGATTGAACAGTGAGCATTAACTTACAAAAACCTGCAAAGGCAAATACATGTACATGTTATTAGACCCATTTTTTTCTCAGTAGTGATAATGAGTCTTTGGTAGTCATCACGATGCTTCTGTTTATACATGAACATAACTATGGTACCTATAAGCAAACCTGCTATAAACCCATGACTTGAAGTTACTTGAAATATTCTCAATAATGGATCTAAAATGCTCTCCAAAACTGATCCTCAATACTCAAAAGATTTCTGCAGATGTCCAAAGGTTTCTGTTCTCATCTTCCAGGCCTACATCAGTGGCACTCAAGAATTAGATGAGATCTGCATTGTGATGAGTTTGGAAATTCATGGTTTCATTTTATATAGATATGTGTGTATGAGATTGACTGACTTCCACTTTTATGGTTTTTCTATAGGAAATTTCATGACATTTGGGCCACACCTCCTCATTCATTTTTTCCTGTGAGAAATGAAGCAGATATAGCCTCTTTGTCACATAAAGTGTCTGAAGAGATGCTATACACATGGAACTAGTTAAAAAACTTACTGTTACACTTGTGAATCACTGTTCTATTTGACAAAGGAGAAAAATACTTTCTCAAAAATCATTTGAGACAAGAAATTTGGGGGCAGGGGTGGGGTTCTGCCATGTTTCAAATGGAAGCAATTGGCAAAGAGGGGAAAATGGCTGTACTGACCTCCCCTGGGAATAAAGCTAACTCATTTCGACAGACAAGAGGGCTTTTCATACTGAAGTACATTTGCTGTATCTGCTAAAAATGGTGGGAACAATAAAACAGGTTTCTCCTGAGAGCTCCTCTGTCTGCAGGAGCCAGAATGAACCACACTCTACAAGGCTGAACTATATTTGTTTTATTGTGTGGCAGATCTTGGTCTTCAAATCCAAAGACTTAACTGTTGTCCTTCTCTGTAAAGCATATGCATTACTTCTCCTTTTATAGATGGGAACTCTCAGTAAGGCAGAAGTTGTGCTTGAGATTAGTATGAATAGCAAGCAGATGGCAGATACCTTCCAGGGATAATTACAGTGTTGTGGAAAGACTTATATGATAAACACTGAAGGAGCACAAATGGAAGGGAAATGCAGAATTAATAAAGTCAGGGTAATAATCCATTAGGGAAGAAAAGTTTAAAACCAGGAGTTAAATCTGAAAGAGGCTCTTTGGGAATATTAATCATTCAGGGACAGACTGAACCCATCTCTAGTACCATGTGCCATCACCCTGCATGTACTATATATGCGCAAACATTTATGTATTGTGCAATGACCAGAGCAGCTGAAAACAGTTAATCATATGTATTGTGCTCTATCTTGTATATAATATAGATATTGTACTCTATCTTATATATAATCATATATATAGAGAGAGAGAGAGAGTCTGCTCTCTTTTAGGCAGCAGATAATTACACGTATTTTTCTTACCACCATTGTAAAGATCTTGTAAATAAGTGGCAAGTTCATAATCCTCTACATACCTGCTTGCTCTTACAGAGGCTTGCATGACTGATTATACCTTATATTTTATTCAGGTGCTTTCATCCCACGGTGCAATGATGAAGGTTATTACAAAGCCACTCAGTGCCATGGCAGCACAGGGCAGTGCTGGTGTGTTGATAAGTACGGGAATGAGATAGCTGGCTCAAGAAAGCAAGGGACAGTCAGTTGTGGTGAGTAATGACATGCTTGCCTCAGACAACAGAGGAATTAACACTGTTGTAAGCCCTGCCATTGTTGTAAGATGGAGTATGATAACAAAAGCGACAACAGGGAAACATGACTGCCAGTGTTCAAAGTACTCCTGTGTTTTCCTATTCAGACTACAAATGGGGCTGTATATACATACTGGTCCTTTGGGCTGGGGGGTGCAGCAAGAACTTAACAGGAACCAACCACTGATATTTGTCCTACCAGCCTGGAAAATGTAATAAAATGCTAAAATTAAGGCTAAGGGATTGCTAGGCATGGTTATTAAATATATTGTTGTGCACTGCAGAGTGCACATTTACCGGGGCTTGATTAATGTCTTTCCAGACAAAGGAAGGCCTAAATGTGTCCAATTTTATAAATTAATAACCAAGCCCAATAAAACTGCTGTCAGGGCACTATTATTTACACATTTGAAATCACCGATTAGCTCTTACACCTAGGCAAGCAAGAGCTCAGTGCTTCAGCACTGGTTGTGGCTGCAGGAAGGGGAAGCTAGGAGGTCTGAGATGCCCAGATTCAGGCCACGGATGTTAGGCTTAAAAGCTGTATTTGCAGAGCTTGGTTTCTGCGGTCAAATAAAATCATTTTGTGGGATATTTTTAGCCTGGTTTATAGAGTGATGATGGGATGAGAGTATTTACAAATGGGTAATGATTTTCTGGCCTGCATGTATGGAAACTGAAGCTCTCCAGTCAAGTCTGTAAGAGGAAGGCATTGCATGTTTTTTATGCAAGTATGTTTCAGAATAAATGAATATAAATTTACCCCAATTCAGGAGGAGAATTTAAATTCAGTGGTTGTTTCATAAATAGTTAAACCAAGGAATTTTACAAGTATCTTTGCAAGAGGTATGGCTTGGATGACAGGGGTGGTAATGAGCAAGGGATGCGGGATCATGTGAAAGAGTGACCTTTCCTACTCACCTGTTTCAGAAGAAGAACAAGAAACCTCAGGGGATTTTGGCAGTGGTGGATCTGTTGTGTTGTTGGATGATTTGGAAGAGGAGCCTGAAGCAGCGAAGAAAGACAAAGAAGGGAAACTGAAGGTTCATGTAAGAGCAGCTAATGAAGACGATGAAGATGAAGACGACGATAAGGATGACGAAATTGGTTATATATGGTAGTGCCCATCATAATGAGGACTCATGTTTTGCACAATATTGCAAGTCATATCGTATCTCTGCAATTGTATCTGAGAGTACCTGGCACAAATATTCCCTCTCTACTGAGTTTAATTTTGTATAGTCTATCTAATTTAGGAGACAGCTTTTTTTTTTTCCCAGCAAGGACTGTTTTGGAATACAGCTTTTGTTCATTTGGTTTGGGGCACTTTTGTCCACAGGGGCAATGAGTTTTGTTTCAAAAACATTTCATATCTTAACCCTCACTTGCACAGCTTATGAGATATATCGTGTGAAAAAAGAATTGCAGAAGGGGCTCAATGAACCAGTACAAAGCTTAGAAACCCTTCTTATGTTAAGGAATTTGTGTCATAAATTGTTCCCTGGATCATCTCAGAAGCACTTATTTTTCTTTCATGAAGAAGGAAATGTGCCTCGTTTTCTAGTCCATGTTTATTACATTCCAGTAAAGAGGAAGTCTCTTTGGATAGTGACTTCTGGCTGCCCAGCACCAGGGATTTAATCCAGAAAGAAACCTACTGGTGGGATTTCTCTTCTTTCTCTTCTCTTCTTTCATTCTCTTAGAATGAGTCCAACAGGCAGAGCACCCACCAGAGCATAGATCAACTCACTGACCCTTTACTTGGTTAAGGACCACGGCCTTGATCATAAGAGATGCTGAGAACCTGCAGCTATAATAGGGCAAGCCCTACAGGCAGGGAACGAGTCCATCTGCCCTTTCTTTAGAGTGCTTTGTGAATTTGTAGCATCATAACCACCTCCATATCTGTTCCTCAGCTTCTGTCCAAACTCATTTGCTCTAAGAGTGGCACTAACATTGCACAGGCAGCCTCTGCTTCCTGCTCACACGCTATAGATCTGCCTGTTCTTCATTTTCTGTTAGCAGTCCCTCATTCCAATGTTATGGAGCTGTCACAGGCACTAACCATCAAAAGTAATAAGCTGTCATTTCTTTAATTTCAATAGTTAATATTTATTTGGCCTGGTTTAAAAGGCAACTTTAGGTGATCATGGCTCAAAAGCATAACCCTGTGCTCAGTGACAAGCTACACACTTCCAATAAACACATGTGAAAGAGAAGAGTATTAAAAATACAATCCGTGAATCCTTCAGCATGTCACATATTCATAGCTCTTCAATTGTATCACAGCATATTGACATTAAATTCTTCTCTGTGTCCTTTCCCATTGCAGTTCTCTGATGCATTAATGTACTGTGATGACCTTGTATTCTTTTTGCTGTTTTCAGAAACAGAAGGAGGTACCTTAACCCTACTCTTGCATTAGGTCTCAGATGTAAGTATTTTTTGCAGTGCTTGTGATTTACCTAAAAGTTATTTTGCAGAATTGAAAATGTGCTTATTTCACAGAGAACTAATTGGATTGATTTACCTTTTCCCTCTGAGTTAGTGCTGGTTAGAGGTGGGGACAGTATGGAGCCAACACTTGGCTCATTGCATATTCACTCAAAAGCAGGAAAATACCATGTGTTTGGCAGAAGACAGTGTTTTAGAGACACTGGCCCCAGAGCTGTGGTCCTCAACCCTCTGTGTAGGATTTCTGCTTTCAGACATGGTCAGAAGAGCACTTCAAAGGGGAACTCCTTTCAGACACCATGTGTTCCAGGGGCTCAGTTGGTTTCTCCTCTTTCATTTCCTATTTATCTAGATCAATGATCTGAGAGCAAAGAGCAAGCCTGCATAATTGTTGTTAATGCAGAAGGATGCATAAGATCATGAGGAATCTGTAGTCTGTTTGTCTGACGACCCTGCATCCTCCCAGAAATCTGCCATCACAGTCATTTGCAAGCGGCCTCCAATCTGCCCTGCTCAAATCCCTTTGGGTTTCCTATCACTTCTGATAACTTATTTCAAAATCAGATACAACCAGCATTTCTACTTCCCTAAATAGTGTGATTCTGTGAGAAGCACTTGAACTCCATCAGTAGCTTCTCAAACGTCTTGGCTGATTGCCCTCTGGTATTTTATAGCTCAAACCTGTACTCTGGCTATAGCTCTGCTGTCGTGTGCAGGACCTGCCTAAGGCACAGAGTTGCCATTTCAGCCTGTCACAGAACTGAAGTCCACAATCAGTAGAGTTATACTTGTCCTCTTCACTGGACTTCTTCTCCACAGAACTGTTTTCTGCTGTCCTGTGTCCCTTTGCAACAGCTTATCCTGAAGCTATGCTTTCCTTCAAAGGCCACACAGCAAATCCCTTCAGCCAGAACCTCTCCAGGGTAAAGCCTGGTTAGCCAAGTCCTTGCAGTCAGCTCTAGGGTCCAAGATTGCAACCCTTCTATGTCACATGCAGATGTGCAAGATGGTTAAAGAGAAGCTGTTAAATAAGCCTTTAAAAGTGAATGTGCCCATTCTTCATCTTACATGAGCAGCCATGCCACCACCATCCATTTCTCAACACCACTAAGCCTCTCCTAGCTGTAATCTCTCACATGCAACTCTTCCAAATCAGAGCTGGAAGGGTTTATATCTTTATCTTAAACTGTAACACAATTGCTGTCTCTCAAACTCACTAGCTCAATGCTATGGATCCCAGTCAAACACCGCTATACAGGCAAGAGATGCCTCAGGTGGTTCAGCTGATCTCTGGTAGCACATTTCCCTTTATACAGAGAAATACACACACACACAAGTATGTTTTAAGACGCAGGACAGTGCCCCAGGCCAGGTGATCATTCAGTTGCCTGCTTCAGTTGTGCAAATGTTCTTCTGCATCACGGCCAGCATTGGAAAAATACCATTTTATTGTCTAGTTCAGTTGGGTACGACTACAAAGAGTTTAAAGAGAGTAGTGTCAAATCACAGGGTGTCACAGTCTCATGCTTGGGAGGGCAGCTCAGACTACAGATTGCTTTAAGAGCAAGTTCCCAAATATTACAAGGCTATAGAACAAAACCCTTTTGTGATCCACTGGTATCCTGCAGTGGTTGCAGGATCTGCAGCCTATAGATACATCTGTGTGTATATATGTGTGTGTATATATACATTTATACACATATATGTGTTTGCATATGTGTGTGTGTGTGTCCCACTTGGGAAGCTGCATTAAGACAATGTTTTGTTCCTTCAAAAGAAACCAGCAATTTTACCAGGAACCAGTGCTCTTCCAGATCAGGCCCCTTTCATTCTTCATGCTTTGTAAAGGGTTTAATTTGCTTCCAGCTTAATTTAATTCCTTTCTTTTGCTTTTGCTTTCTGCAAAGCAAGACTTCCCATCTGCATGAAGTCATTAACCTTCAAACATTTGCTCATTGTGAAAAATGAAATCAGAGCTGTCCCATTCTTTTAGAGACACAAACCAATTTTTAATCTCATTTTCTTTTCATATTAGAGACTATGAAATACTGTTAGGTATTGCTTTAGGTTTCTTTTAACTATTGTGATTAAATCAAAATCTAGAGTTCAGATTTCAGCACAGTTGGGTTTTTTGGGTCATTACTGCTCTTTGCTGTGAACACAAAGAATCCTTTTCCTTTTCTTTGCCTTTTTTTTTAACCTATTCTCTGCTATTATTTTAAACCGTTTGAAATGTTTATTTAATATTTATTCTACAGTTTATATTAAAAATGTAAAGTTTCTATTTAAAGCAACACTGTTTGTTAGTGAATGCTTCTCTTTGCCTCTCCAGCCTAGGCTGTTAGTTTCAGTGTACATTTCTGGCATGGGAATATTTTGGTATTAGAAGTTTTGTAGCATTTTTCCCCTCAAGCAGCAAATGACGTAGATCTGAGGTCACCTCTTGATACAGACCACCAGATCCAGCTTAGCTTCCTACATTGGTTGGCTTTTCCTGCAGTCCCTTCTGTATGCCATTCAAGTTCCTTTAATACATAGACCGCTTTGTACAGTTACTATACATCAAAAAGCCCTTTCTACAGTAGGTGGGTTTTGGTCTTTTTATACTTTTCTCAATGCTGTTGATGTCCGTTCCTGTTAAATGTGTAGATCTGTAAGGAGAGATCCAAATATTACGTGTTTCAGTTTGATGTCCCTACTGTAGATGGATGTAGACTACCATAGTAAGTAGAATTGCATAGTAAATTCTGAATGCTTTTTCCATAAGGAGTTCAGTGGAATGTGAGCATTTGGCTATCTTTGGTTAACTGTAAATGCTTAACTGTAGTCTGAAATAGTTGCATTTTTGTCTGTCTCAATAAATTTTACTTTGTCTGCGACTCCTTATTGCCTGTCCTGTATTTTGTGAAACCTTTGGGGATGAAGCACGCTGCAGAGCCTTGAATCAACAGACATGGAATGGGTGGTCCTCTGTATTTTGGTTTATACCTTCTACCTCTGCCCAATGGCATCTATAATCTGTGAGGTCAGTGTGAAGTCTCTTAAGAAGATGTATTTAAATTTTCCAAATGGAAAGTAATAACTGTACCAAAATCAGAACTTTTCAAATTACATTGAAATTGATTCTTAAGGAATGGGGGGGGGGGGAACCTTAATTTTTATTTCCTCCAAAGTTTGCAAATTGTGAAGTTTTTCACTCTCTTCTGAAGGTATCCAGGACAATGCTATAAACAGAGCCCCATTCTGCAGTGGCATTATCAACAGTATAAATGAAGACAAAATTATATTGAATATAACAGGTAGGAGCCATCCTCACTTAGAAATACCTGGATTTGTGTCTCTATTATTATTGTCTCTCTTTAATATTATTAGCTAATTTAAACAGCCAACATTAGTACAGTGCTAATTACAGAGTTAAAAGTGTCATTTCCACTGTATGGGCAATACTGAAGGGCAATATCAAAAGGGGCACACATGACAAAATTACAAGATTAACCTTCTGCAAATAGCCTTTTTTTCCTCCTGTATGCAAACGTTTTCCTTCCCTTACTGATATCAGTTTGTGGTGACTGTAGTGCCTGGGTTTGTTCTGCAAAGCCTCCACTGTGAGATTCACAAACACATACACACAGTGAGTCTCATATAGTCTCCCATAAAACTTCCCACTTGGCTCCACACCAGCTGTAAAGCAGCAGCATTACAGCCTTCACTGATGATTAGTTTCATTTTTCCTTAACTACTGGCAGTCAAAGGGTGAGATATTAAAAAGAAAAGTCATGTCACAACAGCTTTGCACACTGTATGGCTTTTTGAATAGATTAAAAAGGAGGCCGAGAGCTATTAATAAGCTTTTGACTTTCTGAGCACTCCCATCTTTGAAACTAGATCATCTATTTCAGAGAAGGAGGCAGAGCGAAGAGCAGGCTTTAGGCAGTGTTGGGGGAAAAAGCAAAAGGAAATGGTGGAACATATATATTTAGGGTAAGCTGCAAAGGGAGGAACAGACCCAGTGCGCATGGGCACAGCACCCCTACCCACTGCTTTCAGGCTAGAGCTTGCTTTTCCTCAGTGGAAAATTCCCACTGACTTGAGCAGTTCAGGATCTGCCCATCACAACCCATAAACTGCAGAGGTTGGTTCCTGCTACAAGCTGGATTGGCCCTGTCCCCTGTATGCCATATCCAGTAACTGCTTGAAATGAATCCCTGAAAACTAGGATTAAAAAACCCACAAAGCACTTTGTGGCACTCTGGAGGAAGGGAAGAGCAAGGCCAGGAGCAAAGTCAGGTTTTACCAGCACTGTATCAGCCTGGCAATGGGGCAGAAGTATGTAAAAAGCTCTAATGTGTGCATTCGATGGCTATGAAGCCACCCTCCCAGCTGTAGCTGTGCAAGAAACCCCGCTGCTGACAACAGATTTGGGAGAAATACTGCATCTGGCAGCTACTGGTCTTGAGTATCAGCATCCTTCATGTATCACTATAAATTCCTGCAATTCCACACTAAAGGGTTGGGCAGAGAGCGTTTGTAAAGAATGCAGGGTCTTTGCCAGGCAGTAGCTGCCTTTTCTCATCTATAGTTAACTCAATAAAAATCATTGCTGGAGCATGACTCTAGTTCCATTCCCAGATTGTGTTTGCAATCTGACCCTTAAACATGAGAAAAAACAACCCCAGAGCATATTGGTCAAGAGATCCAGAAGCAGACTGCTGTATGTATGTATGTATGTATTACCTCTGACATTATTTTCAGGTTCTGAGAGACTTGCAGGTTTTTGACACTGATTTTTCTATGCTATCACAAATCCTGTTAATGCAAATCTACGTAGGTAAGAGTCTTACAACTAGGAGCATGCAGACACAGCTTTGCTCCATCACAGATGATGTATCAATTTATCACACCTGGCAAAGAATTGACCTAAATAACTACTAGCCTAAAGTAAAACTAAATAAAACAGACTGTAACAAGATGTAGGTTTTCACAGATTAATGTAGGCTACTGAAATAAGTTGGAGTTACAAAGGGCTATTACAGAAGATCGATATTCCCACTGCTCTTGGTAGAAGCCACATAAGAATCCAACACTACAACAAGCTTTTGTAGTTGTGAATGACACTAATGCTGCACTCACCTTCACTCCTACTGCTACAGCCAAAGGAGATGGTGTGCAAATAAGTACATCTGCTGAACTCCTCTCTTTTCACATATGACATCAGACAGCTTTGGAAGGTGGGCACTATTCTGTTATGCAGATGGAATTGCCATAGATTTATGTTGGCAAGTAGGAGAGCACAATTTGGCTCAGCTGGATGCAGTAGTAGAGACAAACATTGGGCTGCTTGTCAAACTACCCGGAATATCTCCGATATCCTCTCGGAGCAGGACTGTCATCCAGACTGGTCTCAAGCCCAGATTCCATCCTCAGCTGAAGTCGTTCTCCCCTGATGGATTTTTCTGTAGGGTTTGGAGTTTTTCTTTATTTTATCCTTATTTTGTCCCCAAGCCTGTGTGTTAATTAAGTTTTAACAATGAGCTGAATAGCTGTACAACAGGGGATCTGGTTGCTCATCTGCTTTACATAATTGATTAATTAATAACATTGCTAATTGAGTCTCATGAAATCCTCTGTTAAGTCAGAGAGCATGGCTATGTCCCAACCCATTGCTTGTAGGGTTACAATAAAGTCAGGACTCGGGCCACTTCATCTCCCCCAGGCTCTCTGGTGCAAATTATGGCACCACATTAACTTAATGGAGCTGCTGGAAAGATGCATGATGTGATGAGTGAACCTTGTTTTCACCTGTACTCCAAAGCTTCTAAACTTGTCCCTCTTTTCCCCTTCCCTAGCAGCAGTTCCTTGCATTTGTGACCTTCAAGGCTGCCTCTACTGCTTCACACCCCCAGCCATCACTTCCATTGCTCAGAGTGGTTTTACAGCCACACAGCCAGCTTTAGTGACTTTTGGCCACGTGTGAGTGCCAGCGTGGCTATAAAATGAGGTGGCAAAGCCACCATTCCCCCCTGTTACCTGAAAACTGCACCATGAGCTCTTCTCAAAGGCACTGCATTCAACACAATGTGACCTACATTTCTTCTCAAGAGCAGTCACAGCTGAAGTAAGGCATAAAATGGCAGATTCCATGCTACTGAAGGGGATAGGACTCCTAATGGGAATAGCCACCACCAACAGTTTGTATTTTAATGTCAGTGCTTTTCTTGTTACTCCTAGACATGGAGCATGTGATACAGTCTGCAAGCCAGCAGCAAGGTGGAGGGGGGCAATCTTTGCCTTGAAGACGAACCCACTTATATCTGATTAGACATAAACCCACAGCAACTGAGGCTGTTGCTAGAGAAGGCTCTGTGGAGACCTTAAAGAAGCTTCCAGTACTTAAAGGGGCAGACAAGAAAGCTGGAGAGGGGCTCTTTACAAGGACAGGTAGCAACAGGACAAGAGGCTGTGGCTTTAAAGTGATAGCGGTGTTCAAAGCCAGGTTGGACATAGCCTTGGGTGGCATGGTTTAGTGGGAGGTGTCCCTGCCCATGGCAGTGGGGTTGGAAGTGGATGAACTTAAGGTCCTTTCCAACCCAAACTATTGTGTGATTCTATTAGATAGGAGGAAGAAATTCTTTATTGTGAGAGTGGTGAGACACTGGCACAGAGAAGCTGTGGCTGCCCCAGCCCTGTCAGTGTTCAAGGCCAGGTTGGACTGGGATTGAAGTAACCTGCTCTAGTGGAAGGCATCCCTGCCCATGGATGAGCTTTAAGTTCCCTTCAACCCATACTACTCTGGGATTCACCGAACACTCAGGGATTTAGTCCACCCATGGAGGGCAGGTGAGCAGGGACCTTCCTGCTGTGCTCTGTGCAATGAGATAAAACCATCCTAGACAAAGCAACCACATTCTGGGACAGCAAGCTAAGGTCTAAATGTCATCCTCACCTTGGTTTTCAGAAGTCAGAGTCGCCAGGAGGTCAGGGTGTAAATCTCTACCATCATTCATTCCCAATCTCCTCCCATACTGCTGGGTCCATACTCAGTACTGGTCCCTGGCTGCTTTATAAGCTCTGCAGCAGTGGCTGAGTCTCATCCCTAATCCAGGCTGCAGTCTTGCTTGCACTGAAGTCTTGGCACAGTCTGGGCTTGATAAGAATTTAATCCTGGGAATCTGGAAATTATTTAGGACCTGGAAACGAAGAGAAGGGTTATAATTCTATATGCTGGACAAAAACTGCCTTGAAAACGTGCACCTGCAGAAGAAGCTAGGGACAGTGACCACTTATTTCTGAATATCACAAGGCTTTCTGAGACATCAGGGACAGAGGGGGAAAGTGGAGCGAATCAAGAGACAAGAGTTAGCCATCAAAAGTCTCCTCTACATGGCTAAATTAAGGAAGATAAATGCCATCCCTATTTTTTAATCTATATACAGCGGTGTGAGAAAGGCAGGTGGCATCACTCCTGCCAGGATCAATTGTTTGTTGGGATGGAGGTGGGAAGTGGGCTGGTAACGCATCTTACTTCCGCACTGCCAGTGAAGCCTGTGAGTAATGAATCCAGGGGCTAATCCATCGTGTCTGCCAGTTCAAAGAGCCCTGATAACCTTGTCTCTTCTTGTTTCTTCTGTAAGGCTTTTGCAGATTTACTAACCCAAGTTCTCCCTGAAGAAGGATCACATTTCAGGCCCGAAATGCTCTGATTATTTACAGTTTGTCACACCGTAATTTATATTTATTGATTGTGGCTCCTATTTACACGTGTTCATTACTTTCTATTTTAGCCATTTATCCTGCATGTCCCCCCCTACTTTTTCAATTATTTCGCATCCTCACAGTGTATCAATTACATTGCCATGATGCATTTAGAGACCATAATTTGTTTCTAATGCATGATTTTTTGACAGCGTGATTTGTTTTCGTGTTTGCAGAGAATTTGAAGACGACAGTGAGTCTAGGGCAGAGAAGAGTTGCAAAGCTTTATCCTATGGAGACTTGTACTCTCACATAGGTGATGTGCTCATTCCATCAGCAGCATTTGCTGATCTGCTCATCAAGTCAACATTGGTTTAACTCTCAGTGCAGTTTCGCTCCTCTCATGGGAGTCTTAGAACCTCAATATTATATGTGCTCCCTCAGTGCTATTTCCCTACCAGCATTTTTGGGTCACTTTGGGGGCCAACACAGCAATCCCAGTGGGCAGAAAGGATCGTTGAGCCTTGCCGGCTCTGGCAGACCTCAGACATGGTGCTCCCTTTGGAATAATCATCTTTGCAATGAGGATGAAAGAGCCCTGCCTTGCAAACAGCTGGGTTTGGCTGTGAAGCAAATGGATGCTTTCCAACAAAGTGCTGGCACAAGGAGGCTGCCTGCTCAGGTGGGGGTGTTAAGTGCATTCTCTCTGCTCCAGCCTCGTTGGTCCCTTTGCTTATTAACAGCAGGGAGTACCTTTACTGCTGTCTAGACATAGCTTTTGGAGCTTTACAGATTTCCATGCTCAGGCAGGAGGATCAGCTCTGCAGAGATGAGTGCAGAAAAGCGCAAACCCTCCCAAACTCCTCCACAGAAGTCATCCAATGTGCCTTGCTCTAGGACTCATTACCTGTGTTTATTCATTTACTAAGGCAGTCTGGCCTTTCCTGTGGATGTGGCTCTCCAGAAAGCTGAGGAGATGACAAACACATTTGCCAGTATTTGCTCTCTTAGTGGTCTCCATCACAAGCCCAAAGCTTGGCAAGTGCTGCTACCCATGCCTTTGTAAACCATCACAATACTTCAATGCGTCCATTGCTTTTTAGAGCTGCAGAAGACAGCTCAATACAGATGATATGCTGGAAAACACTTCAGCTGTGCTGAGCTACCACTTTTTGCCTCCTCTCAATGCTCATTGAGCTGCCAGGGTTGAGCCAGTCTGAGCTCTGCCTCTCTAGCATGAAATCTCTCATGATCCTAGAATCCCCAGGAAATACCCAGCAGTGTTCACCCTGAAGTTACTGGTCTGCACCTCCAAGCTGTGACAGAGCTAATCTCCCTCCCAGTTTGACTCTGATCCCACCACCAGAGCACATAAAGGAAGAAGAAAGGAAGAGGAATGAGGCCCTGCTTTGACTTAGAGGCTTGTTTTCAGAGACATGGCAGGAAAGGAGCAAGTAACCTGGGGCACAGCGCAGTATATACAGCAGTGCCAGCTCAGCAGTGACCTAGGCCTAGAGGAAATCTTTTTGTCCTTGGGCTCTGAGGCCCAATATTCAGCAGAAATTCAGCTGTGGTTTCTCTGCTGCAGGCCCTAGACCAAAGTTCCACCATGGTTTTGCCATTGAACCCTTACAGCCTCAGAGTGTTTTGCTCCCATGATCCGATTTATTCAGTCCAGCAAGGCTGCAAGGGAGGATTTGTGTTAACCAGGTCTAAAGCAACTGTGTCCAACTGTTAAGTTGTTGAAAGCAAATCAGGGTCTGTCTCAGCAAAAGCTGCAGTTAATGTGACAGCACAGTACCAATAACAGGGAGACTGGCACTCATCTCCAGGCTGATTTAGAAAGAGCCAGCTAGGAGAATGGGGTACCCAAAAGGGTTCAGGAGCTGAGACAACAGATGGTCATTGAAACATTTGTTATGTGCAGGAGAGGTGAAGGCTGCTGGAGGAGTTTGGTGCCATCAGAGAGGTGGCTGAGCCTTCACGCCTTGTTGTCCTCTCATTTTTACTTGCTGAGCATGTACATGGAGCACATCAGTAGTGTTGGTAACAGTGGCTGCAGTGAAAGAGCAGCCAGATTAAAGGCTATGTCCTTAAAGGACCAAAAAGTCAAATCTGCCCCCACTGTGTTCACAGATAACATCCTTCACATCCCTCTTCTTCCTCCCTGCCTCTGCCTTGCTCCCTGAAAAGCCTTTTCCAAGGTGTCAGGACAGATGGTTCCCAAACGTCACTTGCCAGCTTTACCCAGCTAAGAAAACCAGGATGAGATGGACCTTCTGAGTCTGCACCTTCAAAAGACATGTGGCTGCCTTGCAAGATGTATTTCAAAAATAAGATATTCTGTATCTTCTGACCTAAATATGGTATTTGTGGTCTGTGAAACCCATTTTAGGCAGCAATTCATTTATGAGAGCTGAAACTGTCTTCCAAAAAATGTATTGAAATAACTATTCAGAGAAGGTAAGAGATAATAAGAATATATTTCTTAACCATTTATATATCAAAATCAAAGCCTTTCACACTGAATTCAAGAAAGTAGTTTTGTAGGGCTCTAAATTTGGAGTTTGGTTTACAAAACTGGGAGCTGGAAGCAAATTTGGTAGGATTTGAGATGACTGCATAACAAAGAGCATAATCACTTTTCAGAGGAAAGGGCTCTATGTGTTTTACAGCTCTGTGTAATAAAATTACGAATGGGAGATCAGATAGGATGTTTAATTCCTAGATTGGGTACATTAAAAATAAAAGGCCATTTAGGTTAAAAGAAATGCATTTGCTCCTTGGCTAGGCTGTAAATCAGTGCAGCTCTATTGAAAGTGCATAACTTGAGGAGATGCCCAGCAGGGAGGACTGACCTGTAGCTTTCGGATCAGAAGATTCGCTGTCATCCCGCAGTGCTTATGAAGGCACCTTGAGCCTTTGCTCTTTTTATGGTTTATGTTAAAGCTAATATTTTTACAGGCAAAGCTATCACATGACAGATACCTACACTTTCCAACAGACTGCTGGGGGATTTGGGGTATGTCTCTGGGATGCAGTGGCAATGAGCCCCATCCTCCAACATCCTTAGGGCGCTCTCCCAACTTCCCTTAAGATTGATGCAAAACCATCTCAATCAAAAGCATTTCTGTTCTGGGAGGGAAACAACCAAAGCCATCTCCTGCCCTGCATATCCCAGGCTGGCATATAGCTGGAGCTCATGCTCCCAGCCAGCCATGGGCTGGGAAACAGCAGCCCCATCCCATGGCTGAGTGTGGAGACAGCAAAATAGATCAGTGGGCTGTTTGTATTTCACTGCACCCAGTGTTTTCAAATACAAGCTATGGCTTTTCTTTGTTTCCAGATTCATTTTAGGCCCCGCATGAGTCCATAGGGGCCTGACATGACCTGATTTATGCCCATTGAACAGGTTTCTTTAAGCTGCAGAAATTTCAGAGAGGATATTTTGGGCAAAAGTCCCTGACTTTCTGCTACTGCCATTACAAAAGAGCTCATTCAACACCAGAGTGTTCAAGCTGCAGAGGCTTCAACGACTGATACTTTACAGTAATGTGCTGTTAGGGTTTTTTACAGCTATTTTCCCCCTCCCAACTTCCTGCACAGCAAAGACCTGTTTTTTGCACCTTCAGCCTTTGTAATCCATGGTTGGTTTCAAATCAGCCGTTCAGTGCGGTAATGAATGGATTAACTTTCTGCTTGCTGACGAATAGGAGGAAAAATGTTTCTGAGTTATCAAAAAATAATTGGAATTACAATTGTAAATGGTTTCTACAAGGGAAGCTTTTGTAATGAGTTGAATCAGTGTAATGGAAGCTATTATAAATAACACAAAAATGTGTTTACCTAATCACTGGCAAAGCACACATTAGCTCTCTAATTAGAAGTCCCTCATGGCTCTGCTAAAAACTTTGGGCATAAAATGATGTGTTTCATGCTTCCTTTAGCAGGCAAAGGAAACTCCATCGGTTCCATTTGTGCATGTCCACAACTGTGAAGGTGGCTGGACATTTAATTGCCAAGTTCACACTCATTTGTCTCAGCACGTCCCTGTGACCCAACTCCTCGTCCCATGCACAACCCGTGGACACTGGTTAACAAGTACATGCAACCATAAGGTTCCTACAGCTGTAGCTATGGTGTGGGGAGGCTGTGATATTGGTGAAGGGGATCACTGCATCCCTAGAACTCAAATGTAGATTGAAGTTCTTGAATACAAAAGAAAACAAGAGCAGCCATCCAGCAAACAGTGTCAGCGCTTCACTGCATTTCAGGTGAAGGTCAAATATCTGCTCTTGGAGCACTTGTTATCTTTCCAAAACTGAATAGCTAAATTTACTTTTTAAATAGCAATATCACACGTATTCAGCTGAAACTCCTGTGTTTCAGCTTGCTGCATGTGATAGGGATTTTGATGCTTCTCAGAGCCAGGCATGAGCTCTTGTTTGAGCCAACAGCGTGATGTACTTTATTGCACAAGTGTTTTTCAGCTCTGCATAGAGCCAATGAGATGGTTTGTGTACTGTGAATTAAGCACCTACCTAGATATGGACAGAGGAAATTGCCGCAGGTGGCTGGCACTGACAGCTCTTGGCTGCATCAGTGCAATGGAACAAACTCCAGGTACAGTGAGAGCAGCAAGTTGTGACCCCAAACCACAAAACATTTGTTTCTGCCCCAGATAATTTACTTCAGGAACATACGAGAGCTTTTGTAGGTCACACAGAAAGGACAAAGGTGCGAGTGCCTGCATTCGGCTGTGCTGGTCACACTGAGTGCCACAGGTGAAGCAGCACTTCTACAGATGTTTTCACTCCCAAGCTGCTCTCCCTCAAAGAAACCTAGGTATAACATACCCCAAAGTTTGTATCTGGTGATTAAGGCACATTAAAGCAGGGTTTTCAAACATTTGACCTATTTTATGACTAGCGAACTGAGATTTATCCTTGTCATTCTAAATAGCTGTTTAAACCCGCTGTGTTAAATGGAGCAAAAATGAAGATTTTATTATGGTTACAGAGATAAATTCATAATCTGAGAGGCCTTTTTTTTTAGGAACCAGTTTGTATGACAGAAAATCCTCTTGGCTGAAAACAGAAGAACTGTTTAGCAAATGAAAACCCCCTTTACCATTTAAAAATATATGACCTATTTTATCTACTTAAGACAATGTATTCACATTTGCCACGGCATCAGATTCTGCAAAGGGAGTCATATCACTTTCCACTGATAGCCTGGCAATTAAAGTTGCTGCTCTGCTGTGATTGCTATAACACCACAACACAAACATCGTCTGCACTTGAAGGTAACTAATGCAGCAAAGCGCTAATGCCTTTTTTAGTTCAATATCACGTACTGGGTAGGCACACAAGCAGAGGAGGTGTGTGACTGAGGATGAAGCTTTCTGTTTGCTAGGATCTCAGAGTCACATTATTTCAGGTTTTTGGATCAAGAAAGGAAAAATATGTAGTTCTGGAAGTTCAGGTGTTAGAATTTTCTTAGCTGCTTCACCTAGATCACTTGGATGCCACATCTGAACCCTAGAGTATTACACCATAAAAATCACTACTTCCACCTGAAAACCTTTAAAAAGTGAATTTTTTTCATGAATCTTCGGTTTCTTTGAAAACGGACACAGTGATGCAAAGTTTATCAATGGTAAATACCCATTTTTGTCCTGTTTTAATAATGGTGCTGCTCATGGGCAGCAACAACACACTAGTTCCCAAAAACGAGGATGTAGGGCTGCTGTGTACAAAATACACTCTGTACTTTGCAAGTCTGGGGAGAGACTCAGGTGCCTCAAATTACTGACAATCTATTGAATAAGTTGCTCAGGCTGATACCTCCAAGTAGGCGGCAAATATCATGAAATCAATTTCTGTGCCCAATTTACGCTCAGTGACACCTGCACACATTTTAAAGGGTAATTTGTCATTTTGCTCTTCTTGTCACATTATGTCAGGCCATGGGATCATTAAGTCAAAACTTGGGTTGGACCCTTCACTCCACGATCCAGAAATGCATTTCAAAACACACTTTTTCTCCCCCGAAGTGACAGCTTATAAATAAAGGCAGAGTGGGTGAATCACTCCCTGTTTCCTGTCACCTTAAGCCCACTCTGTTGTAAGCACCTCCATTATTATCCCACAGCCCATAGTGGGAAAAGATCATTTCACATGCAGGGAAAACATGACTTGCTGCACTGTCCATGGATCATGGGATGTGCAATGAGAGTCCTCCAGGTAATTTATCCACCTGTTTGTTTAGATGGAACCACAGCCTGAAGTAGCAGCAGCAGTAAATGGGTATGGTAAAGAGTGACAGGATGGTATTCAGTGATTTACTGAGCAATTCAAGATGTAGGGGACATAAAAGGAAAGAAGCAAAACCTTACTAAATGCAGTCAAAAAAACAAAATG
>JASSUY010037165.1:5498-17066 GCA_032466535.1 Forpus xanthops
TACTCCAAGTGAGGTCTCACAAGAGCAGAGTAGAGGGGCAGGATCACCTCCCTTGATCTGCTGGTCACACTCCTTTTAATTCAGCCCAGGATACGATTGGTTTTCTGGGCTGCAAGAGCACACTGCTGGCTCATGTCCATTTTCTCATCACATTAAGCACCAAAACCCAAAGAAATAATAACTACAAATAATTTCATTTCCTATGCATAATTACAAGGCATATAAACCATTATTCAGATTAGCTACTACAAAACAGTCACACATACAACCAACATAAATCTAGACAAGCCTGAACTAAATACATTCAAAAGCAAGTAGGTAACTTGTTTCTGCTGAACAAAGAAGTCACACACTACCACAAAACCATCATCTAATAGCAACACACATCCTCAGAAATTGTAATTTGGGACTACATTATTCTGAAAAGCATTTTAGAGATTTTAATTGTTTTTTATCTACAACATACATCCTATAGCATGTTTCTGATAAGAGAAAGTCAATCAAAAACAGTCATATGGGGAGATTTTCAAAGAGCAGTGGAAAATTGCTTAAGTCCCCTGACTGCTCATTTCTAGAAATCCTCCAATTCTTATAAATTAAGAAAACTATGCAGTGCATTTCTTCTTATTATTCAACTGATCAACAGCATTATCCAGCTTCCACTGCTACGAAGTTTGAATTTTTACCCTCTTATGTGAGACCATAAAGCTAGTATAAGAATCTAACCTATGACTTTCCTCCTGACAAGGATCTTCACTCCAACCAGCAGCTTCTGCTTTTCCTGGGACTGAAGAATCCAATACTGAACTAACAGTAAGGCAGTGTTCATACCGCTCCAACATTCTTTTGATCTTTTCTTTTGAGACACCATGAATGTTTCGTCTATGCATAAAAAAAAAAAAAAATCATATTTGCATATTGCAATGAGAGAAGGGAATAATTCAACAATAATTTCATTATAAGTCTACAGCAAGACTAACCAGAGATTTCAGGGGGACAAAGTAAAAGCTGTGAAGCAGCAGCCCTTTATCAGGGCACTCACACTGTACTCCGTATAGGGTGTGACTCAAACTGCCGTTCTACTTCTCCACCCCACCTGGTGGCCCTGTTCTGCAACTGAATGTTTTGCTTAATACTGAAACAAAACTGCGCCAATAATGCATCTTCTTCAAACCAGTATCAGAAACACACCATATCAGATCCTGACAGTGATGCAGGATACCAAACTGGGTATGGAAGATTTCTGAATTAACTCTTCCTTCTTTGATTTTGCTAAGAACTCCTTGAGCTTTGAGAAAAACCTATTCACTTATTATTTTGGACACCTTTGGCTAGAGATTGAGAATGACTCTGTTGAACACCAACCAGCAACATGCTCTGCAGCAGTTCCACCTAGAACAAGTAAATCCTGCCAAGGATGCCAAACCAGAAACTGAAGGTGCAGGAGAAAATGTTAAAGTTCTATTTTGTGAGAGAAAATAATCTACCATAGTTGAAAAGTGGCCAACCTTAAGCAAGGCATGCAAATTCAGATGACAACAGATACTATGAAATCACAAAAGAACTTATGTTGAAAGGGACCCCTGGTGGTAACAGAGTCCAACCTCCAACTCAGAGGAGGTACAGCTAGATTAGCTTGCCCAGAGCTTTGTCTTGTCAAATTCTGAATATCCTCAATGACTGAAGGCCTCCAAACTCTCTGGGCAAACACTTTCAGTGTGTGACCACCCTCAAAAGAAAAAAAGAAAACGACCGAACAAAAACCAAAACCCCACTTACTTTATGTAATAAAAATTTCCAAAGTTCCAACTTAACTATGTTTGTTTTGCCCTACCCCTGCACAACTCTCAGAAGAGATCTTTCTGTTCTCTGTGACCCCTCAAAAGATAGCTGAAGACAACAACATGGTTCTGCTTTATGTTCTCTTCTTAAGGCTGAATAATGTGCTCTTGCTCAATTCAGTATCATCTACCAATCTGCTGAGAGTGCACTATGTTCCAGTATCCAAGTCATAAATAGGAGAGTAAACCGTGGCTGCCCTAGCATTCATCCTAGAGGGACATCAGCCTCCTCTTGGACTTCAGACCCTCTGAACCTGGCATCCAGCCAATTTTCTGGGTACATATTATTCACTTACACAGGGTTTACATCTTACCTATTTTGTCTCTAAGTAATGGCTCTATGACTGGGTAGAAGGTCCTGCTAAAGACGAGGTAAACAATAATGATGATGCACAGGGGTCTGTCCCTCTCACGAGGTACTGACTGCTTTAAATTCAGTGACAGCAGAAACATTTCAAGTAAGGCAACAGACCAGCCAGATGCAAAAACAGTATCAACCTGACACCATTTTCAGGAACCTAAAGGAGCAGTCACTGTACCTTAAATGCAAAAGAATTGCAATCATGAAAACATTACATATTATCTATTGCTTTTGTATACAATTAGAATAAAGTGACAGTGAAAAAAAACCTCCTAATACATAAAAATACCATAAAAGTTAATACTGTGGAAAAAGTAATTATTAAAAAGACACTTAATACCACAAAAACCTTGACTACTTCACCAGCCACTGGACTAAGTGGCACCTTTTTAAAAATCATAGTCTGTGAAAGATACACAACCTAATATGAAATTCTCCTTTATACTCTTACCTTTCAAGTTCTTTGGGTTTAAACTTCCACCATGTGCCTGGTTCTCGGAACATGACTTTGTATTTGAACTGCTGAGCCTGAATAAAACAGATAAAAAAAAACCAGAACAAGCCACATCACCCGTTTCTTATTCCTGCGAAAAAGCACACAACACATATAGCTTGCTTCTTTAAAGCTAGTTTTTGTGCTTTTCAAAAGCAACTAAACATTTGGAATACATATTTCTGTTCAGTGTTGCACTTCAGTTGCATAAACAGAGAATTTTAAAAATACGTATTTGCGTGCCATAATCACAAACAAACAATCATCCTTTTATATCACCCCTTTGAATGTTCTACCTCTTCTGAGTCAAGACTGCAGAACTTCTCTTCTTTCCAGGGATAGTATGCACATCTCCAAGAGAGACAAAAGCTCATTGCTGACATTCAGAGCTGACCAGATGCAAGCCAGTTCCAAAACAAGCAATTCATATACATTAACACAGTTACTGTGGACAGCGTCCTGTCATGTGGGAAACTTGAGCGGACTGCACGTAAATGGTCCTTACATGGTCTAGTCTCATCATGACAGAAAAGGAGCCCAAAGCCTAATCAGGAGAAACACAGAGTACTGTGACACTTCTCTCTGTTACTGTTTTCAGAAATAAATCTTGTTACCTCACCAAACCCTACACCTCCTGGAAGAACTTCTGTTATACCTTTATTTCAGTATGCAGCAAAATCAAGGACTTAATTTATGAAAGAACTATTAATCTGACAATTGTTAATAAATGCAAGGTTAATAAAATGAAAATTCTATTAATAAAATTATCTGCGTTAAGTCCCACTGTATTATCAAAGATAATCCATTACCACATGCAGCACATATACAGTATCTGCTCAAAACCTGGCAGTTCTACGTACTACACTCTCTAATGTGTTTATGTACCGTGGTGGGAGAAATCTGCCTCTATGTCATACTTAGGATGAAACTAAGACAGCGTTTTCAAGTTTCATGGAGCATCAAACATCACTCATAAATTAACACTGATCAAATTTTAAAAGTAGCTTATAACTTCACTGATCATATAAGAGAGGAACAGAATTCAGTTTCCACACCTATGTTTATTTTTGACCCCAAGTACAAAGCACTTGGTTTTGTCACTTGGAAACTAGGCCACGTCAATATTCAGATGCACACAGAATACAACACTGGGTAATATGATTCCATGCAACACTTTTTTTTTTTTTTTTTGACTCCAGACCTCCTTGTGGAGCAACAGCTAGACTGAGAAAGACAATCTCATTCTAAAGCATATGTTGTTGCCATGCTGGTCAATAATCCCTTTTTACATTGATCAAACTGTAATACTAACCAAAGTAACATAAGGCTTCATCTCCCATGCTTGTATGTTTGTGTTGTCTATTATTATGGGAGAGATTCTCATTTCAAATGCTTCTTTGGCTGAAAGACACATATGCACAAAAGAACACAATATAGTTAATTTCACTATAAAAGGGTGGACATATAACATTTATACTAATGCTCTAAATTTGTTGTATTTTATAAAGTAGATAATCCATAATGATTAACCACAGTGTAAATAACTCTCGTCACAGCTTGATCTGTTTCAAGGCCCTCTTTTGAGTTTTTTTTGGTTTGTTTTTTTTTTCAGAAATGCCCTCCTCACATGTAAAGCTACTGATACAGCATTGTTCTTCTGAATTAAGATATGTATGATAACCAAGGAATGAGAAAGTAGATGTAAAATGTGCCAAGATGACTAATCAATCAGTAAATTCAACTAAAAAACCTACATCATCACCTTAAAGTGGACTTTTTGTTGCATACAAAATTCTTGACTTCATAGCAGTCTTAAGAATAGTCCACTCTGTAAAACTATATAAAATATGTAAAAGCAAAAGAATTATTGTAGTTTAAATACACAGCAATGAAATGTCTGGAATCAGTAGCTTTGAGGTACAGCATGATGTTTCTGTAGCTATGTTACAGTACATCTGAACAACTGAAGTTATCACTGAATCATACATTTCTTACTAACCCATTTCTCCACTGATTAAAAATCTGATACGAGAAAACTAACCATGGTTCAAATTTAGTAAATAAAAGCTTAAAAATATTGTTCTGTGGTATGCTTAGTGAAAGCCAATATAAAAAAATACACCAATTATGGAAAGGAGAAAACAAGATTATTTCTTCCATCTTGCTCTTATAATTTTAAATTTGTTTTAAATTTTCCAATGATTTAGTACTTAAGAGAAAAAAATAATCAAGAGCAGGAAATTATCTGTGTAAATGTCATTTGTATCTACATCCTCATTACTTATTGCACATGCATATATAATGGCATAAATAAAAAAGTATTGCTGGGAGATGGCACAGATTACCACTCCAGAAACAGGACACAACCATGATGAAATCTGAAGCAAAACAATCTTTTGACACAGACACTGGCATTTTTAATTTCAAAATGGATAGATGATTTCTGAGTGTGTAACAACATTCTTTTTCCACACACATATTAAAAAATACTTCTACAATGGCATAAATGCTTGACCTGTGAGACAGGCATTACAAGACAGACAGCTTTCAAAACAGCACACAAGCATTGAACTGTAAAAGAGCAAGCTAATCCCTTATTTCTCACCTCGTTTCCTGTTCCAGTCATGTGCCTCCCCTAAGCAATTGGGATCAAATTGGTAATGTCCACGTTTATAAAAGTAATCATCAGTACTAAGAATGACTCCACCTGGGTTATCCTTAAGCAAAGTCCTGTGAAATATCAAGAAATAAATAGCTTTTCCCACTTCTCCTCCTCAGACATGTTATCTTCTACCATACATATATGTATTTAGTATCTTGCATGAAACCAAAATTATTTTGAATGGAAGCAGTAAAGGGGGGGGGGGGGAAATGCCCCCCCCACAGCCAAAGATGATATATAATAATTTCCTTTCTTTTCCAAAGGCTGGGGATATCTAGGCAAAAAAGAGCTGACAGAGGTTCCCTGCAAGTCTCATTTCAAAACAACAGAGGAGTTATGTTTCCATCTACATCTAGTGGCATACTTTCACACTGACAAATGCACACACAGTGTTAATTGCACCCAGTATTTCGGGTGCCAGCCAGAGGAGTCTGAGCTGAAGCTAGGCCTTTGGAGCATTAGAAAAGAAAACAAGAATTGAACCCATGAAGCTCCACACATACTACTTACACAAAAGTAGAATTCCAGCAATGGAAAGGGAATTCCTGCCTATAAAGAGCTGGCATGTTTTCGTTCATGTTATTGGAAGTAAACACCTGAAATGAGCAGGGACTAGAAGAACACAGCAGACCTAATAATAATAATGCAGTAATTCTCTGGTGACACAAACTGCTTTGGCCAGTGACAGCAGTTAAATTCTAACCCTTCCTATTTCAATTTCCTTTAGCAGTCAAGGAGCTGCAAGCGAATCGGCTCTCCACAACTGTTATTACTCATCATGCTGCGTGTACCATGGAGCTCGAGATTAGGGTATAACTATTTACAAATGTCAGAAAACTGTCTCTGCCTGCACTAAATCCTGTTGACAATTAAGCAATTCTTTTTAGAAGCTCACAATATAGATGGTCTACCTTGCCAAATATGATTTTCCTGATCCTGGAACACCCCTGAGAAGAACAAGTACTTGACCTATAAGATGCATCCTTTTTCTCATCATGTGACAAACAGGTGCCTGTTGTGCTTGCGAGAGGTTCAATTTAGAGTTTCTATGTTGATTTTCCTGTACTTTCAGAGAAGGGCTGCTATCCCAGGTATTTGACACCACTGGAGAGGAAAAATAGTGTTCTTTTTCTGAAGTCCTATAATCTGAAACAGGTGTCCACTGCCCTGGACTGATAGCCACAGGAGTTACAAAGCTGTGACTTCCACTGGATGGATAAAACACAGGAGCCATGAGATTCCAGTGTTGTTGAGGTTGACATGACAGTGGGGAAAAGTTTAAGTTATAACCCTGCTGATTTTGCTGCAAATCTACAGGTTCTGGTGTTTTGAAGCTGGATGTTTCAAGAGAGACGTATGCCTCTGGAAGTGAGGTAATCTGGTGGCTGCTAAAGGCAGTCACTACCTCATCGTGCTGTTCCAGGCATCTTGAATTAGGATTTCCAGTGACAGCTCCTTCAAGTTCCAGATGTCTTTGGGAGGACTCACTAGAAGCAGCAGTCACACTTTTCTGATCCAAAACAGTATCTTGTGTCTGATCAAAATTTCCACAAGGTATTTCTCCACTGGGTTGTTTATGGACTTCTGAAGCCACATCATGCTGAGTATGTATTTCTGACAAACTGGAATCTTCCTGTATTTGTGCAGAAGTGTCAGATGCAGCTGGTGAGCCTCTATGGACACTTAGCTGACTCAGTGGTGGCTGAGAACAGCAGAAGTTTTCTAAAACCTCATTATTTGTCCCAGTTTGCTGCGGAAAAAGTAGACGACTGCAACCTGAAAAAGATTTTTCCCATTCAGGAAATTCATTAAAGCCATCATGTTCCACAGAATGTTTATGTACTATTTGGTCATTTGCAGAATTGGGCAATTCATCACTCGAGCTGTATCGCTGAAAGGAATTTTCTATTAAGGAATCCAGTTCTTCAGTGAGCTGCATATCATTTGATAGGACCTCTTCCATCCCTTCTTCAGAATTACTTTGCTCTGCAGTACTTTCCCACCTTCTTTCATTTGCAACAGATCTTTGCTGATTAACAGGAACTAGCAATGGTGCTGCTGTATCAAAACCCAAGGTTTTTGAAGATCCTACTCCTTCAGCATGAGTGGACAGCTCTAACAGATAATCCATAGCGTTCTCTACTGTTGATTAAGATAAAGAGAAGAAAGCATGGTCAACGGAGCAAACATCAGTTAATGTGAATGCAGTTTTTTTACTACAAGGAGTATTTATTGCAACTAAAGAGACAACCAAAAACAGTTCATCAATTCACCTTTTAACACACCTTCTGCAACTCCATTTATTTCTCACTAGAGGTAAAGACAGAACTCAATACTGACATACTGCAAAATAACCTAATAAACATATAAATTACTAAGGAAATAATATCTAAAAATTATTCAGTTTAACTGGGAAAAATATTAGAACCGGGTGTTTAAATGGGCACTTACTTTAAACCTATGTTATATAGGCTAAACAGCATAAAATGAACTGAAAAACACTTCTGAGAACAAAAGAGATAAAAGCACGCAAAACACATTATGGCTAGGATCAATAGAAAATGTTACCTCTAACACAGCCTGAAAAAAAAACAGTATCTGCATCAATTCTCTGTAAAGCCACCAAACGGAGTATAGGTTGCCTGTGATCAACATGAATAAGATCAAACCAGGCGCAAGTATCACCTGGGGTCTAAAGCTAAGCTCCTATTTTCCTGAAAGACAGTGTAGCAAAAAGTCTTAATTGCATTAAAATCCAACACTTTCTACACATGTTAAACAAAATCTTCCTTGTCCTTCCATCTCCTCTACTGTATGAAACTTATTACTCATACGGAAAGATGCTAATCTTTCCATTTTCAAACTACTGTTAATAGCATAACACAATAATGAACTCAATGTGTTTACTGAATTCTCCAACAAGATAAATCTGTTATTTTGATAAAGGTAAATCTTATTAAGAGTTCAAAGCATGACTCAGTAATTCCATCAATTTTCATTTTAAAAGAAACAACAATTATAGCAACAAATATGAGAGCGGTATGAAGATATAAACTCTGCAATTTAGGTACAGTAAAAATGGCAATAAAAATACTCCTTTTAGTAGCTACCCAACTTTCATACACATACGAAATAACGATACTTGCCTTCTTTGCAAAATATTCTTAGATAAAACTCAGCTAATCACATCTGATAACATGAATACAGATTGATTAAAATGCTCCGTATATGACTCACTCCCCTTCCCAGTAACTCCTCAGATGTTATAATTCTTCCTGCATCATATCAATTCTTTTTATTATGTGCTAATGAGCTTACACACAGAAGAATTTCAAAACCATACAAGCATGGGAAGGACTAGGCACAGACATGAAAATAGTCTGCCAGCAGAGATGGGTATGTAGCTTGGCAGAATACAGAGGAAGAAACACAGTCCAAGCTAGGCTGCAGAGAATTCAACATGCCAAACAGAATTTATCCTGCAAAAACCAATCCTCAGTGGAGATGACAAGATGACAGTGCAAAACAGAAAGTGAAACAAAAGCTCAATTCAAGTATTTAAGGAAAAGCAAGCACTGCCTGGACCACATACAGTGTCTTAGAAGTGGTATAGAACACAAAACATGCCCCTTGCAGAGACAGTCTGTGGACCTACCAGGTATGGCACAGAAGCTAAATGGGGAAAAAAAAAAGACTCTCCTCACAAGCCTGTGACTGCCTGCTCTGCCACAGAACAAACCACTTAAACTGCACCTCCATTTATATGGAGCACACTGCAAGTTACCAGCCTCACAGAAACGTCAAACTTGGGAGAATCCTGCAAGGAAGGAGCTATAACATTTCAAAATATTATGACTCACCTGCTCATTAAAAGCTAAACTCACAAATATGCTTGCAACACCCACACCAACTTTTCTGGAGTCACCCTAGTTAAGAGCTGTCTGCACATGCAACAAAACTGTAATGACAACTGCGCATTATTTACCTTTAAAATCACATTCAGAGAGAACCACATAAACCACAGTAGGATCTAGGTCAGAAAACATCTCTGACATGCTGTTCAGGAGCTTTTCCTTATTGACACTATGCAGTGCTTGTGAAAGTGAAAAGCTTGGGTCCTCTTGGGATACAGCAACAGTTCTGTCATAATTGCCATTCTTCAGAGAAGGGCTCCCACCAGTTTTCCTTTTCCGTGGCATTTTGTTTTCCAAAAATTAGCTTAGTTTTTGCTTTAGTTTGCTCACATGAGGCTGACAGCACCAAGCCCAGAAATCACAGAAAACCCCTCTTAACTGGAATACACATAACAGAAATAGCAGACCTGGAAAAAAGAGAACAGAGACATTTTAAAAAAATACGCAGTAACATTTCCATGTCTCCTGTTTAGAAGATCAAAAAAAAAAAAAAACAAAAAAAAAAAAAACAAGGATCCCAGAAAGCATTTTCTAGAAGGCTGCATTTCTTCTTTTCAAATGGCCGACAGTAAAACATCAGCCTTATTTCCCAACTAACTAGGTATTTAACCTGTGTCTGGAAGAAAAAACAAATACAATGGGAGTTTAAAAGAAAAATCCAGAACAGTAGAAGCAGCAGTGCAGGGCAGCCAGGTCACAAATACTCCTCTGCTAACGCCTACTGATGACCAGTTAACATTACGGAACACTTACATTCTGTCAACATGTAGAATTTTTGCCCCTCTTACACAAGTACGGGAAAACATAACAGACATCTTCAAATCTTCCAGAAGTCCTTCATTACTTCCCACCACCCCACCCTGATTTATCAAGAGTAACCAGATGGGGTTCTTCAATATTCAAATACCAGCACAGGCTGGTCAGAGAGACTGAACTCTCCAAGCATGCAGATTCTCAAATCCTGACTGAGCACAGTCCTGAGCAACCTGCTGCAGGTGACCCTGCTTGAGCAGTGGGTTGAGCAGGGTAACATCCTCAAGTGCTTTCCAGCCTCAGCCTGTGGGAGATCTTTAATTTTTTTAAGAGCTTTTTAAGCCATAGAGCCAGAAGAAGCTTCTGCCCACCCCACCCCACCCACTTCTGCCATAAAGCCTTTGAATAAATTAGTTATAACATTATGGCATCTATAATAACTACAATTACTGCATTCATCTTGCATGAAAAAAGAAAGTGATTATTAATTGAAGTACAAGCACAGAGTATGGCGTGGTCTTACTTTTTTTTTCTTTATATCAAATAACATCAAAGCTCTGCTGTGTCTTAGTGATGCTCATAATAAACTTATTTATAATTTTTACAAGAAGACTATCAAACTTTGGTAAGGCTCAGAATCTCAAGTTAATCACAGCAAAGAGTCATTATTTAGTGCTAACAGTTACTGAGTAGGCCATAAAATACTTGTTTCCATATAAGATAATTTTGCTAGTGATGACCATTCAGTATGATTCAACATATGCAGATAGATCAATGGCAGCATTACCAAGTTCACTTAGGCCTTCCCTCCCTGGATCATTGGAATCAAATGACAATGCCAGATCAGTACCAGATTTGGACAGCACTTCTAGCAATCTCTTCCAATGACCAAGAAAAGTTTTAGAATCTGTGGATGTTTCATCTGCAAGTCATAGAAAGTTACATAAAAAAAATGACAACTCCAGGATCTCAGGAGTTTTTACCATATGTGTACGGACCTTAGAGAAACGAGACAGATGAACCTGAAACAATGAAGAGGTCAGGGAAGTCTGAAATGCATGACAAGGAAAACAATACACAGGAAAAGGAAGAGGCAGACTTCCAAAACTAAAAGAGAAATGACAATGGAAGATGCTAGTTCTCCAGACTGAGCTAGGACAACTGCAGCTGCTTTTGCTCATTATACTTTTTTTGGTTCACCTCTCTGATTAGCCATCCTTACACCATTCTCTACTGTCACAAAAAGTAGTCAAGCAAAGCTATTAAAAAAAAAGTTATAGCAAGTCCTGTTTCTCCAACTTGTATTTCTAATTGATTCATCCTCCAGCCAGTAAAAAAATTGAGACCTAACTTCACACAATGTGTCAGTGCTAAAAAATTGTGATTGCTCCTCACTAAAGCAGGTTCAGTGACAAAAAGGTCCTGCAAGGGTGTCGTAGTTTGAGGCCCCTCAAACAGTTCTGTGCACCCCCCCCCTCTTTTCTTCCCCAGTCCCGGGGAAAATGGGAAGGAGAATCAAAAGAATGCAACTCCCACAGGTTGAG